>PVJA010002373.1:0-107981 GCA_004027025.1 Myocastor coypus
ACAAAAAAAAAAAAAAAAAAAAAAAAAAATTATAAAAAAAAAAAAAAAAAAAAAAAAAAAAAAAAAAAAAAAAAAAAAAAAAAAAAAAAAAAAGCCCAGTAAATGTTACAGTAGATAACATTTATTGGCCTTTTGCAATCCACACAATAGGAAAAGTACTCATTCAAAGCAGTAAAAAAAAAAATGATCTCAGTTTACTGAAGATATTTTGTTCTTCTTTGGAGCAAAAGGTAAGAAAAACAAGTAGCACGTCAAACACAGTTTAAACTTCCATGGTGGTCTAGTGGCTAGGATTCAGGGCTTTCAGCAAACACAGTTTAGTATTACAGTGATGGAGACTTCTACTTATAATTAACTTTTGTGTGGTAATAGAGATTAAGCTCAAGACCTGTGAAATGAACTACATTCCAATACCTTTTTTTTGAATTTTAATTTTTATTACTTTTAATAAGAGATAACAATATGAGAGTTTCAAAACATGTTAGTAGTACATTCGCAATAGTTGAGACACTGAATGTTGTTGTCCTCACAAATGTTAAGACAAATTTTCTAATCAATATTGGTTCTAAAAGGGCTATCACCTGGTTTTTTTTGTTGTTGTTGTTGTTGTTTTCCAATACCTTTTAATTGTTACTAACTTGGGGTGGTATAGTCTTGCTAAGTTCTGAGTTTCCCAGGCTAGGCTTGAACTTATGACCCTCCCATCTCACCCTCCTGTATGGTGCAGTGACTATAGCCATCCAGCTAATGAAGTCTTTTTCACTGAGAATGATAAAAGTTACACTCATACAGGACTGACATCATTTCCCAGCTTACCCCATGGCTAGATGTGATTACGTGATTTTGTTAAATCCAAATGAAACTGAATACAGGAATTGTTTGGAAGTTCAGAATAATCTTAGAACCCAGGACACTTGCCGTACTATCACTCCTTTTCTCCGGATGCTGTCATATTTCGCTCAGGCAGCCTCAACTCTGCAGATGAGGAGAAAGCAGTGGAGAACAGCAAGGCAACCCAGGTGATACAAGCTGATTGTGGAATGAAGTGACCTTCCCAAACGGGGTCAGTTACCTCAGGACTCTTACGTGAATCAAAAGTAAATGCTTTCTCTATATTTAAGGTGCACTGTTAAATGAATTAGTTCCCTACCCTAACTTTATACCAAATACACTTATCAATAATGGACTATCTTTTTACCATTTGCTCACTTAATTTAAGTACTTCCAACCCTATTCAAGAGCTGCTTTTTTAATATGCCTGGAGAAAGGTCAAAAAGGTTTCTCCTTTTAGGTTTACATGTAAGTATCCCAGTAGACTGTTCCTAAGACAATCAAATGTTCTCTCTTTCATTCTATGAAATTATGGACTACTTGAATTTCCTAAGTCTAGTAACAGGTCCAGCACTAGAAAAGCAAATGAAAAAGGTCCTCCTGTCACAGATGGGAGAGCTAGGATGGTGAAGTGATTTTGAAAACAATCTGAAATAATAAGTAAAGATACAAACAGCATCTGATTTGGAGAAGGAGGTCCTTCACGTCTGAGAGTGTCTACTTTCTCCATCAAGTGGGACACAGTTAGTCCCCTGGGCTGTGAATGAGTGCACATGCAGATTCATGGATGCTTAAAAAAGGAAGAAACATGTCAAATATTCTCATCCAGAAAAGTTAAGGGAGCATCCAAAAATAAACACATTGATAAGTTGGCTTTCATTCTTGAATTCTTTATCATATTTAAACAACTTTGGCAATATAAGATTACGAAGCAGCAGGAAACAAAATAAAGTAACAACTCTTCCTATGTCCTGGGAAATGAGGGAATGTGCATTTTAGAAGGGATAGATTCACACTGTATGAGCAGAAAAGTATAAGAACAAGCTAAAAAGGACAGGAATTTGTGAAAACCAACTGCCCTGATACCAGTTCTGGTAGCTCAGTGCAGTGGGTTGCACCAGCAATCACTGACATTTCATTGTAAGGCTTTTTATCTCATTTCTACTTTATATTCATTCTCCAGTCTTTGTAGATGTGTTAATAATTTATGGCAGCATTTAAAAGAAACACTTATTTGAGAACGAACTCTGATTATGTGGTGTGTTGTTAGATAAATGAGACAGTAGTGGTTAACCTAAAATAGCCAGGGAAGACAGTAGCAAAATCAGCCACAACATTAATCATACACGTGTCTAATATTTTGCTAAGAATACAAATTCTACCTTCATAGTTTCTGATAATTATGGGTTAGGCTTTAAAATAGCACTATGATTCTACATAAAAAAAACCATAAAGTTTTGTGAAGTTGTTTTAAAAATAAGATATTTTAATCAAGCTTTAGTTTCTCAGTCTTGTACCAAACAGTTGTTTGCTTGCAGCTGATCTGCCAGAGGAGGCTGGAGACACAAGCTCACCTTGACTCTATCTGTTTACGGAACAAGCCATTGCAGAAGTCATTTCAATGTCTCCCAAGGGTCCATTGTAACCGAATGTTTGGTCCCCAGTGTGTCACTGTTGGACAATCATGGAACTTCTAAGATGTGAAGCCTAGATGAAGCTCCTGATGTCATCTGTGGGTTGTCCCTTCAGAACAAGTATCTGGGGACTCTTTGGAAGTCCTTGGGAGAGATTATTAGGAAGAGGAGCAAGCCAGGCTCTCCCTGGCTCTCTGCTCCATTCAAGAAGAAAGCTCTCCCCCACCAAAGCTCTTGTCATTGTGACCTGCTCCATAGGAGATATGGACAAGCAGCAGCCCTGATCATAGGGCCTGCGCTGTGCTCCTTAGAGTCTGCACTTTCTAAGTGTGAGTTAAGCAAAAAAAAAGTTTCTTTTTCAAAGTTACTCTTCAAAAATACAGCCTTAACCAACTTTTGTTCTAACGTCAATAATCATGCTAGATGTTGATGTCAAAAAATGAGTTTATGACTAGACGTGATGGCACACAATTGCACTCCCAGCTCTTTGGGAGATTGCTGTAAGAGAATTGCAAGTGTGAAGTCAACTTGGGCAAACCTGGCCATTCTACGTCGCTAACTACAGTGGAAAGGAATGCGGATGTAGCTCATTGTGGAGTGTTTGCCTACCATGCATAGATCCTGGGTTCTATGTGCAGATCTGAATAGAGGGAGAGACAGACAGACGGACGGACAGACGGACGGACGGATGGACAGAGATGGAGACGGAGACAGACATGCTATGCCACCTCCAAGTAGAACAATCAGACAAATGCTTACCAGAGACTGAACTGGTTACAATAATGCAGAACTTCGAATTGTAAAACCAAAACTATCTTGGGAAGACTGGGGCTAATTGGGCACCCTACATAGCTATACTCAATATGGAGAAGCTCAAAGCTCTCTTGGGCTTCTTTATGCTACTAACCTTGTACTTACCATGTGGCTTGACTTTCCAATGGCTGGATGTGACTGCTGTAATCTGGCTTTTGTCTCTAGATACCCTACCAAGATGTGAAAGAAATGTGAAGGATCAACAAAGACATTTCAGTTCATATACCATAATTGTCATTTGTGATAATGAGAGAAGGCTTCAATGGATATACAACATCAATGTGTGTCATAAAATATCATAAGAGCTCTCTTCCCCCAAACATCCTGACCCAGGACTACATCTCTTCTTTCTTAACTTTTAAGTGAATGCAAGCATAGAAGAGCACTTTGACATCATGAACAATGGGTTAGCAATCTGGATTTTTGACCTCACCTACTTGTAACGTCGGTAAACCTTTCAAATGGAAGATGAGGCAGAATTTCTAGTATTAACTGTATATATGTCCTAAGAAAAGTTAAAATGCAAAAAAGAGAAGAAAGTACTTTGCAATTCTAGCCTTTCAGGAAATATACATGAGATTGTATTAATTGTGACAGAGATAATCATCTAAGCCCTGTTTCTGGTCAGAATGTTTAGATAGACCTACAGATATTTAAATTTTATTATTTAACACATCAAATGAAAATTTTAGTACTTCTTTGAAATTCCTTCTCCCACAATAGTCACTAGTTGGAAAATTTTTATGGATATTTATCAAAGGCTATGTTAAAATCTTTAAATAAATATGAGTTGAAAGCTAGATTATTTGGGCTCAATGTTTTGCCCCTTACCCTAAAATTCACAGGTGATAAACTCACAGCAGTGCTCTAACCTTTCAGACCCCATTTTTTTGATACTTTGTTTTAAAGAAAGAAAAAAAAAAGAAACACTAACATTATACATATAACTTATCAATCTAGCTTCCCTCCTGCTGGCTGGGTGCAAAGATTGTGGGAAGGAGTTTTCCCAGCTGTTGACCATGAGGACTTCTGAGTGCCATCAAGACTCTGTACATCCATGAGTTCCACATGGTTGGACTTACTCAATGGTAGATTTAACATATTTAAAACAAACTAAAACACTTCAACCCAACAAGTTTGAATTTGCCATTCACCAGATACATACCGAGGAATGAATGGCATGATGTGAGTCCAGGTACTGCTATGGCTTCCTGCCATTTCACAGCTGCTCACTGCCTGTGTGGCACTGCTCTGAATGTGTCTGTCAGGCTTCACTTATGTTCTGTGTGGTTGTCCCTACAGTGATTGTGTCTGTACTGATCAAATGTATACTTGTTTCTTGCAACTTTTCCCTAAACAACGCAGTATGGCAGCTATCCACCGAGTATGTGCTTTGCCATACTTCAGCAAAAGTCCCCAGGAAATATGACTTCCATCCTAACAACAGGAAAATACAAGTAACCCCAAAAGTTAAACCACTTTTCAAGGTCATTTGAGAGCTGACATCTTGGTGCACCCAGATGAAATGGACACTGAAGGGTACCTTTGCTCAGCAGAACTGTCCCACCTGAGAGCAGAGGAGGGGAAGCCATAAAAACAAGTAAGAATAAAATAATGGAAATTTTAATAGATGCTAAGAGTTGAGCTTGGGTGAAAGTGACACTTTAGCATGCCAGGGAGCCCTGAATTCATAAGAGTCTCCTCCACCTACATTCTCCTGACAGCTTTCTCATTGATGGATAAAATATCCCACTCCTGGCACTGAAAGGAAGAGAATCTTAATTTGGCTCACAGTTTCCAATGCTTCCATCCACAGTCAGCCAGTTCCAAGGCTGATATCATGGTGAAGGACATGGCGAAGCAAAGCTTCTAGAGCAGTGGTTCCCAACCTTTCTAATGCCGTGACCCTGCAGTACAGTTCCTCATGTTGCAGTGACCCCAAATCAAAAAGTAATTTTGGTGGCTACTTCAAAACTGTAATTTTGCTGCACTTATGATTTGGAATGTAAATACCTGATATGCATATGTATTTTCCGATGGCTTTAAGCGACCACTGTGTTTTGGTCATTCGACCCCCACTGGGGTTGCGACCCATAGATTGAGAACCGCTGTTCTAGGTCCATGGTGGCTCAGAAGATCAAGGAAATAGTGCTACAGAGAAATGGACCAGGACCAGATACAGTACCAAGATCGTGCCAGACCCACCCAAAAGTGCCTGAGGCAACTCTGTAGCCAATTAGGTTGAAATCTAGCTTACTCATCACAGTAAAGGCCTGAGGAGACACCCCCAGTACTGCAATATGTTTCTGATAATCACATAATCATAACCACAGCCTCTTGGGATAGAAATGAATGTGGTATGGTACGATATCTGTGTCCCTCTCTCCCCAAATCCAAACTCATATATTGAATCCTGACCACTAAGATGGTAATAAGAAGAGGGGCCCTTGGGCATTGGCAGAATCTCAAAAATGAGATTTGTGCACTTCTAAACAAGACTCTAGAAAGCTTCCTCTCCCATCATGTGAGGACACAGCTGAAAGGCTGTGTCTATCTATGAACCAGAAAGTGGCCCTTGACAGACACCACATCTGGCAGTGCAGACTCCATAAGATTACAGTGGACCAGTGACTTCTATACTCAGCTTTTTCACGGAGGCTGATTGTAACTCAGGTTGGTTGTAAGTCCAGACAATTTTCCCCATAAGAAATAATGGAAATATCCACAATGCATTCTGAGCCTCCCAAAGAATCCTTCAACTATCCTTTTTACTTTAGAAAGTGGCATGTAATGTGCACAATTTTCCAGAAAAACCAGTAATTTTCCAAGTGTATCCAACAAAACATTATCAAGTATGCCTAGTTTACCAGAAACAGCAATTCATACCACACTCACCACTCAAGTTGACATCTTTGCAAGAAGGGAGGATGAAATAGAAGATGGTTACTATTTGGAAGAAGAGTCCCTTCCACAAGAAAATCAGGAATCTGTCTCTCTGATGTCCTTCCTTTTCTGGGGATTCTGTAGCCCACTGGGACCTGTGCTCGAATCACTAGGTCTCAACTTTTCAGAACTAAAACTTCTCTAAATTTGTCTGTTTCTGTCTTTTCTTTAGCACTGTTCTTTTCAACTGTGATTGCTTTCTTCACCCTCCTTAGCTTCTCTGTAGCTATTTTGGGACCACTTTGATAGCAGTGATTATAGTGATTATATAAAGTACTTACCAAAATCACATCTACAAATAAGTGCAACTGGCTTCAGACTGATGCCTACCAACGCCTACACACATGCTTTTCTGGCATTGCAACTCCTTGTTTACAACTCCACAAGTGGCCAGCACTTCACTTGAGCCATAACTCCAGACTTTGATCCTAAATTCAATCTAAATTTCCAGTCATACCGTAAGTTGTTTGTATGTTAAGACTGTAATTCAAGGGTCCAACATACTTGAGGATGGAATAATTAAAATATATTAATTCCTTATAGTGGTGCATGTCCTATAACAAAATGTGAATTCTAGCAGTACTCTTGGATTGAACAATTGACTCCTTTGTTTTCCTTTAATTTCTTTAAATATCCAACTAAGTCTTTGGATACACTCCATCCATTCTATGAAACACTGTCCGCTGCACTTCCACCTTCTGGAACACACAGTGATCAGAAACTCAGAATACTGTTGGGTTTTGAAAGAAAAGATGCTCACTTTTTATTATTCCTCCAACCATGAATTATTTTACTTTTATGATCATCAGTTAATATCGGATTTAACTTTTATTGGGCTTGAATTGATTTTCTTTGTACGTTTGGTGGGGACATAGTTATCTATATCATAGGTTCTAAAAATGCAAGTGTACTTTGAGTTCTCATTTCTCTTTAGTTTTGGGTAAATTCCCAGGGAACGAAGAGGAGAAGCCCACATTTATTTTTTTTTTAATTTTTTTGTTTAGTCTCTGAATTAACTGAAAAAGGGAGGAGGCATTGAAAATCACTTCTGCTTCCTCCACCCCTACTTTGATTACTCTATGGTTCATGGTTTTCTATTATTCTTCATTTGGATGCAAGAGCTACTACTAGGTAGAAATAATGACACAGATGCAATTTTGCTGTGAAGGTTGTGTGACTCAGTGTCACATCATGAGTGCACCACTGATTTTTGAAGAGCCGCTCAACAAATCAACAGGATTTTCCCTCACACTTCTCAGACACTGACACTGCCTTACTCTCATCATTGTGAGGTTGAGGAAATGAGACTGCTGGCTATCGCTTCAAGCTCTTTACTATAACTATTTTGTGATACTAAGGACTTTAATTTTGTATTGTATTTGCTTCCATAACTTGCTGCTGTCACTTAATAATGTTCCTGTAAAGTATCCGTTTATCTGCAAATTTGCCTGAATTGAATCATAGCCCCAGGTGGCTGAGGAACAAAATCAGGAAGCTGCTCACTGTACTTGGTCTTCATCATAGAATATTGCCAACAAATCAATGTATATAAAATTCTAAGTCCATTCCCATTAGAGCGCTATTTCTAATAGCAAAAATCTAGGAAACTATGAAAGGATTAATCAAACCAGTGAAAGAATGGGGTAGAAACATGACATCCATAAAAACAACTTTTGTTGTTTAATTTGTTAACAATATAAATATGCTCAATGATGCTTAATAAGTTAAAATGTAAAAGCAATAAAGAAATCAATCAAACAATATCCAATTGCTAGCATAATCACATAGCAAAAGCTTTCAAGAAACAGTGAAGCATGTATTCTGATAATTCAACCTAACTGCAAATAGATCTTTCAATATTTTTTCTTCGGAGTGATATAGGAATTTTTGTACATATTTTGTAGAATTTAGCATTGGGAAATCATTTTTAGCAGATGTGCCCTGAATCTTGAGCAGCATGTAGGGCTGTGGTCAGAGTTCTTTATCTGTATCTCAGCGGTCACTCAGACACCGAAGTTAATCTTCTCTCATGATGGGCTTTGCAGATCCTACAGCTTTTCATGCCTCAGCTGAGTTGGAAAGCAGTGGAGGGTGAATGAGCTGGGAAAATAAATAAGGGGGTACACATACTGTCTAGGAGATGAGAGTGTCAGGCGCCACCTCAACATGGAATCAGTGTCAATGAAAGCAACATGGTCTTGATTTCAGGGCGACGGGAAGAAAAGAAGCAATTCTTAGGACCATGAGCCAAATGAAGGTGATCACACCCCGAATCTGGCACGGATTCATGCACATTATTTGTCGGGCAGCAGGACTTCTCAGCAAGGAGAAAAAGGACACTGAATAAAACCCAAAGATGGTGCATTTGCTTACTCATAAATGGAGTGGAAGATACAAGTTCATGTCTTATTTTTCTCTTTCTTGAACACATGCATATCCTATATCTCTCCTGAAAGAATCTGAAAACAAACAAGCAAACAAAAACTCCAGTGTCAGTGAACTCTTGGTGTCCTATATTTATGCTCTAAGCATCATTTCTGAGAAAGCAAGTAAAGTTCTTTAAACTAACAGATGGTTCAAGTGTGTGACACAAAAATGTACAAGGTGAGCTCTGGGTATTATGCTAAAACAAAAGCTGAGGATATCATGAAAGCTATTGGTGCTGTTTCAAAAGGAGAAAAAGTCTGACTCAGTTAAATTTCTTCTGGTTAAAGATAGTTTGTCTTGTGTATCTAAGAATGAAATTATTACGATATACTAGAAGACTTAAAATAAATAGAAACTCATAAATAAAATTGATATGGTTTAGATAAAAATATGCCCGTAAAATTGCCTATGTGAATGAAAGGGTTTTGGAAGGTTATTCATTCACTGGATGAATAGCTAACTGTGCCTTTAGAAGTTGGGGACTAGATAGAAGAGGTGTGACACTGGGCATGTTCCTAGAGGCCCCGTCTCCCCACCCCTAGCTCCTCTTTTCTCTGTCTGCTTCAGGGGTGTCATGGAATGAGCAGATGTCCACCCCCAAGCCCTTCCGCCATGGGATTCTGCCTTGGAACTTACTGACATTGAACTGAACCCACTGGAACTTGTGAGCCAAATAAACTTCTCTGCCTTGAATGCGAAGGTGTTGGGCATTTTGTCCCAGAGATGGGACAGTACCTAATGCAACAAAAAATAAGAGCAAAATTTGCGTTGGTCCTATCTGGAGGCTGCCAGCCAGTGGCCATTATTCTCATGATTGATAAGGAAGGAAAAGAAGTCAAACATTTATCTTGCCTTCACTTATCGGGTCACCTGTCAGCAACCAATTAGCTAATGAAGTAATGTCCTTTAGTGTATAAAAAGTATCACTTGAAAAATGTGGAAGGAAAGAGAGAATTAGACACTCCACCATTTCATAAACTTTATTGAAAAGAATAAATCAAATCTTCACAACTATTGGTAGGAAATGTAGGGGAATCTTTGAGAAGAAAATGGTATCATAAATTCAGAAGTTTACCAATGTGGATCCTGATAAGTGTAAAATCATCAAATGCACCTAGTTTTTTTTTTTTTTTCTTTTGATATAACGCAACAGAAAGTACACATTCTTTTTTTTTTTTTTTTCTGTCTTTTTGAGACAGGGTCTCTCTATAGAGTTCAGACTGACCTTACACTCACTTTTGCAACCCAGGCAGGTCTCAAACTCAACATCAATCCTCCTGCCTCAGCCTCCCAAGTGCTGGGATTACAGGTGTGTGCCACCATGCCTGGCAACATTCTTGAAAAATTCCAATGTGCATCAGTGGTGCTTTTATACCCAGGTTTCATGTGAGTTCAGTGAAATGTGGATAGTTGTAGCCACCTGTTGACTATTTGTGGTTTAAAGTAAAAGGGTTTTTTTTGTTTTAAAAAAAAGAAGAAAAAGAGGAAACACACATTCTCTCCTCGATTCCCCTACCCCCCAGTAATTATCGATATGTATACTATCTTTAAGCTTCTAGGACACACCACCAGTTAAAGAGAAATAGATGGATATATGAAAAATGCCAAAGGTGTGCAGCTTGCCAAATTCACAGCCCTATTTTTCAACAAATACTATCAACAAAGAAAACAGAAGGGAGATTTCTTCTTATACGATAAAGGAAATTTAAGAGAGCTGTCTGATTACTGTGGTGAGGGTGTTGCTTTGGGCTTGAATCAGATAAGCATAAAAAGATACTTCTGAGACAGAGAAATCTGAGAGGGACTGAGGATTAGCAGATATTAAAGAAGCAGTCTTAATTGTTAAGTGTCCAATATTCTTATGCTAGCCTCTATTAAACGTTAAGTATGTTAATATCAGAAAAGTTAGGTGCATTTTAAAGAAATTGCTGTGAAAAGATCATGCTGGAACTTAAATTCCATCATGTGACATTAGAACTTTGCATGAGTATACACCAAAAATTTCAAGAACAGACAGAATAAAAGATGAAACAAGTCTGGCAAAAAGCCCACAAGTTTTAGAACTGATGCAGATTTATTGCCCTTTTTCTCCACTTTTGCATAGGCTTGAAGATTTCTATGATAAAAAATGAACTATAAAATTTAAAATACAAAAAATAAATTAATGGTCAGAAAATATATTTTTATTTTTATTATACAGCCTTTTAATGTGGGAATGTGCCTATAATTTTGTAATTATAATAGCAGCATATGAAGACCATGTGTATTTAATTTCAATATTTCCAGCACAGAATGCTTTCTCATGAATCTTGCATAAGCTTCCAAAGGCACCACAAGGCAGCCCTGACTTTCCCCTTCATTGAGAGTAACACACCCTGGCAGTCTGACCCAGTTCTTTACCACATTTGCTTCAACAGAAAATGAGACTAAGATGAGACCAAGCAAAATCTGTGACCCACAAAAATACATTTTGTTTCCATGCTGTCCATGGGCTCATACACACAATATCAGTTGAGAAGGAAGAGGAACTTGCACAGCTGTTTCCTCTAGATGCAACTGCAGCATTAAATTTCACTGACAGGGAATTCTAGTTTGAGAAATGCCGTTGCAGCATCATACTAAGCAAAGAATGCTTCTTTATTACACACTGATTCTGTGAAAGCATGTGTAAGTGTTAAGCGATAGGTGTGTATCTAGGAATAGAGTTCAGAAAAGGAAAAATGATTTTAAAAATATGTATACTGAGAAGTCAGGCCCAGCTGGTCGAATTCGAGCTCAGTGGAACTAGACTTGGTGAGCAGTGGGACCCAGGCTGAGGCCCAGACTTATGGGAGGATCCTTATGACATGAAAGCAGGAGATAATTTGAATGAATTAGTCTGCCTAGAAGACTCCAGATATGTCAAAAGAAGGTTCCCAGACAGAATTTGAGGAAGTAATTTAAATACAAATTCCTTATTTATGATCATCTTTGTTTTAAAGCCATTATGTCTTCTCCTATGATCTAAAGTGAAAAACCATTAGTTACGAAGTTTGTCAATTTCACTGACTGTTCTTAATGTTGCTAATTGTAGTACTGTAAATAGGATGTCATATCTGACTTAACCGCATGTTCTCCCTTGAATAAACAATGACTAGAGGTACTTGGAAAATAATTCCATCAACACTCTATACTAAACAGTGGAGGTCAGTGCTAACTGGAAACCAATATCTCACTCTCAATCAATAGGGTGGGCAAAATCTTGGGACACGCACAAAGCAAGAATCTCTGATACAGGAGAGACTGTACAGAGATATTCTGATTACGGTGATACAGCTATCTAGCTACTATCAAACATTCGCAAAAAAAAAAAAAAAGCCTGAAAATCAAAGTGAAGACTTCTCTCAGAAATTGAAAATGACAAAATGAAGACACAAGATGCAGTCTTTATGCCCTGAGCCCACCCAGAACAAATGCAGGAGACATCAGCATAGAGGAAATTGGAAGTCACCACCTAAAATCTCTGCAACAATAGCAACTGATGTAAAGAAACAACTGCAGAAGGGTATAGAGGAAGTCATCTCAGAAATAATCTAAAGTAGGGGCTGGGGAGATAGCTCCGAGGCACAAGTGCCTGCTGGGCAAGTGCAAGGTCATGAGTTCGAACCCTGGTCCCACAAAAATAATAATAATAATAATAATAATAATAATAATAATAATAATAATCTAAAGTAAAAAAGAAATGATGACTATAAGGAAAGAATTACTAAAGGTTTCTAAAGAGGGCATTGATTAAAAAAATGAAGACAGCAGAAAAATGATGAAAACCATGAATGAGCAAAATAGGAAGGAGATAGAATGTATGAAACAGATTCAAAGAAATATACAGGAAATTAAAACTCCATTAAAAGTTGGCAAAATCATTTGAATGAAAGTAAAGACTTTGAAGATACCTTTGCAGCTAGGTAGGAAAGATCTCTTAAAACCAACAAGGATCTAGAAAATAATAATTCAACAGCTGCAAGACTATGAAAAGATGAGCAGAATAAGACTAATAAAGCATCAATAAGAAACAAGGAGCAAACATAAACGACATGAAAAGAATATGGGCAGAAGTAATAGCAGAAAATTTCTCTAATGTGGGGAAGCAGCCTGACCTTCAGATAACTGAGGCATATGGAACTCCAAAAAATATCAACCCAATTAAATCTATACCCAGACATATAAT
The DNA here is from genome assembly GCA_004027025.1 of Myocastor coypus. Classification (NCBI taxonomy): domain Eukaryota; kingdom Metazoa; phylum Chordata; class Mammalia; order Rodentia; family Myocastoridae; genus Myocastor; species Myocastor coypus. Next base: position 12,856 of record PVJA010002373.1, read on the forward strand.
AGCCAAGATCCCAGAAACCTCGTACAAGAACAACATACTAAAAGCCACTAGAGAAAAGAAACAGATCATAAGTAAAGGAAAACCCACCAGAATAATAGTAGATTTCTCCTCACAAATAGTCAAGTCAAGAAAAGCATGGAGTGAAGTATTTCATGTCATAAAAGGAAACAAATTCCAACCCAGAATGCTACGCCCTGCAAAACTATCTTTCAATATTAATTGAAAACTAAGACACTTCCGTGAAGAACAACTGAAGAAATTCATGGTGGACAGCCCAACCCTACACACAGTACTAAGAGATATTCAAGAAATTAATCAAAGTGACCACAGTTCCAAGAACAACAAAAAGAACTAACCACAGGGCAAACAATTAGAAGGAGGAAAAGGTAGGGAACCAACAGTAGGAAAATAACATGACAAGCATAAGCCAAGGTATATCAATTGCAACTGCCAATGTAAATGGACTCAATTTACTCATAAAAAGAAACACATATTGGCAGAGTGCATTAAGAAACAACATCCAATAATTTGCTCTACACAAGAAACACATTTTTTTCTTTTCTTTCCTTGTTTTTTTTTTTTTTTTTTTTTTTTTTTTTTTTTTTTTTTTTTTTTTTTTTTTTTTTTTTTTTTTTTTTTTTTTTTTTTTTTTTTTTTTTTTTTTTTTTTTTTTTTTTTTTTTTTTTTTTTTTTTTTGTGGTACCAGGTACTGAACTCAAGACCTTGGGCTTGCCAGGCAAGCACTCATGCTACTGAGCTATCTCCCTGGCACAAGAAACACAATTAAACCAAAAATACATTCATAGACTGAAAGTCAAAGGATATAAAACAATACCACATGCTCCAAGACCTCAGAAAAAAATCAACAGTAACTATTCTAATTGTAGACAATCTGAACTTCTAACCAAGAATCATCAAATGAGATAAAGAAGGTTACATATTGACCAGGGGAAAAATTCAAGAGAAAGAGATCACAGTCATAAATATGAATGCATCAAATATGGGAGCACCTAATAGTATAAGACAACTTTTAATTGCTTTTAATTCAGCAAGATTTTTTGATGCAGGTATATGTGACAGGACAATCTTTGATGCTCTTTATATCATCAATTGTATGAAAGTTATGAACATAATACATTTTTATTTTACATAAAAAATTAAAAATAAAGGACATGAAAATTCTAATAACCAATAACACAGTCTTGAAATGGGACCTTAACAGCACCATATTTCAAAAAGCTATGTCAAGAAGACAAAAATTCGCCAAGCAGTAGCAGAACTGAATCAAACCTTTGAACAAATAGACTTAGTGATCATTTACAGGGTGCTCCACCCAGCCACATCTCAGTATATATTCTTTTCAGTTGCACATGGGATATCTTCCAAAACAGACCACTTGCTAATCTATAGATCATGCTTAACTAACTGCAAAAGAAAGGTCAAGCAGGCAAAACAAAAATTAGCAAGCATGTAGCAGAACTGAACAAAACCTTTGAGTAAATGCACTTAGTGAACATTTACACAGTGTTCCACTCAACAACATCTGAGTGTATATTCTTTTCAGGTTCACATGAACATTTTCTAAAATAGACCACATACTAGTTCATAGATGATGCGTAAGTAAATGCAAGGATAGAAATTATCCCATGAATATTATCTGACCACAGTGCAATGAAACTGGAAGTTAATGACAAAACAAATAACAAAACCCTATACACATATGTAATTAAATAACACCCTTCTTAGCAGCCCATGGATTACATATGAAATTAAAGCAGAAATTAAATAATATCTGCAATACAATGAAAATTCAAACACAGCTTACTGGAATTTGTGGGATGCAATGAAAACATTTCTCGGAGAGAAATTTATAGAAATGAGCTCACAAGTTAGGAAAACAAGTGAGGACAAATAAATATCCTAACATCACACCTCAAGCTTCTTGAAAAAGAAGAGCAAACTAAGCCCAAAGCCCAAAGAAGGGAGAAAAGTATAAAAATTAGAGCAGAAATTAATGCAGTTGAGACAAAGAAAACAATAAAAGATTTAATGAATCAAAGATCTGGCTCTGGGCCAGCAAGATAACTCAGTGGACTAGGCTTCAGCTTAGATAAGCACAGGGACCAGGGCTTGACACTTGGAATCCATGCCACACTGGCCCTGTCCTCAAACATACTGAGCAGGCCACTGATACCAGGCATGGTGGCATAGTCTGTAATTACAGTGTTGGGGAGACTGAAAACAGGACGATCACTATGAGTCCAAGCTGCATATTGAGACCCTGTATCAAATACATTTTTTAAAATAGCTGATTCTTTGAAAGATTAAATAAAACTGATAAACCCCTAGCCAACCACATCACAAGAAGGAAAGAAAAAAGTCAAATTCAAGCAACAAGGAATGAAAAGGGTGAAATTACTACAGGTTATGTGGAAATTCAGAAAATCATCAATAGCTACATTGTAAATCTCTACTCTCACACAGTCAAATACACAGAAGATAGGGACAGATTTCTAGATAGGTAAAAATCAATAAAACTCAATCAAGAATATGCGAAAACTCTGAACAACCTAATCTCAACAAATAAATATAAAATACAGTAAAACCTTACCAAAAATTATGAAGAAAAGCCCAGATTCTGCTGTATTCACAGATGAATTCTACAAGAAATTTAGAGATGATTTAATCCCAATTTCTTCAAACTCTTCAGTTAAATTGTAAAGGAACCAATACTCTCAAAATTGCTCCTGGAGGCAAATATTACACTGATACAAAAACTGGAGATAGGCTCCACTAAAAACGATAATTACAGACCAGTACTCATCATGAATATAGATGCAAAAATTCTCAATCAAACACTTGCAAATAGAATACAGTAAATCATCAGTAAGATTATACTTAATGACCAAGTAGGATTCATCCCGGGTATGCAAGGATGGTTTAATATACATAAATCTATAAATGTAATGCACTATACCAATCAAGCCGAAACCAAAAACCACATCTCAATTGATGAAGAAAAGGCTTTTGACAAAGTTCAGCACTCATTCATGATCAAAGCCTTACAGAAAATTGAAACAGATGGCCTCTACCTCAATCTGATAAAGCCATCTATGACAAACCAACAACCAACATCATTCTAAATGGAGAAAGCTGAAAATCTTTACTCTAAAATCAGGCACAAGATAAGGATGTCCATGATCACCATTCTATTCAATATATTTCTGGAAACATTAGCCAAAACCACTAGACAAAAGAGACAATAAAGGAATAAGAATAGGTCATAAAGAAGTTAAACTACCATTATTCACAAACAACATGTTACTGTACATAGGAGACCCAGGGGCCAGGGAGATAGCTTCATGGCACAAGTGACTGCCTGGAAAGTGCAAGGTCGTGAGTTTGAACCCTGGTCCCACAAAAAAAAAAAAAAAAAAAAACATAGGAGATCCAAAAAATGCCACCAAGAAGCTCTTAGAATTAATAAACAAATTCAGCAGCATAACAGTACACAAAGTCAACACCCAAAACTTAATAGCATTCCTCTACACAGATAACAAGCTCACTGAGAGGGAAATTACAGATACAATATCCTTCACAATAGCATTCCAAAAACTGAAATACTTAGGCATTAATCTAACAAAGGAAGCAAAATATCTATACGATGAAAATTCCAGTACTCTGAAAAAAAAAAAAAAAGATGATTTTGGAAAATGGAAAGACATACCTTACCCCTGGATAGGAAGAATCAACATTGTGAAAATGACCACACTCCCAAAAGTGTTATACAGATTTAATGCAGTCCCTATCAGAACACCATCAATATACCTCATTGAGCAAGAGAAAACATTGCTCAAGTTTGTTTGGAACCAGAAAAGACTTAGAATAACAAAGGCAATCCTGGGCATCAAAGGCAAGGCAGGAAGCATTAAAATCCCTACTTGAAATTATACTACAAAACTACTGTGATAAAATTAGCATGATACTGGGGAAAAAAATAGGCCCGATGATCAATGGAAAAGATTAGAAGAATCAGATAAAACTACAAACATGCTTAGCCATCTTATCTTTGACAAAAGTGCCAAACACATTCACTGGAAGAAGGATATCCCCTTTAATAAATGGTGCTTGAAAAACTGGCTATCCACACACAGAAAACTAAAATCAGATCTGAGTCTATCACAATGCACTAAACTAAAGTCAAAATGAGGACCGGTGATATAGCTCAGCAGACTAAGCACTTGCTTAGGTAAGCACAGGCGCCAGGGTTCAATCGCTGGCACTGCATGCTGCAACCCCCTCCCACTCCTGGCATGCTGAGATGGAAGGTGGTGTCGCATGCCTGTAATCCCAGCACTAGGTGGGCAGAAAAGAGCAGGATCACTACTAGTCTGAACTGCATAGTGAGAGCCCGCACAAAAAGATAAAAATAAATAAATAAATTCACAATAATGAAAGACCTGACATTAAAACAGAAATGCTAAATCTACTGGAACAGAAAGTAGGTGGAAATATTGAAAACGTAGAGGTAGCAGAGAGTTCATAAACACCAAACTGAGTGGGTAACACTTCAAAGAATCAACAACTGAAATCTCATAGAGAAGTTTCTGCCCATCAAAAGAAATCACTAACAGTGAAAAGCCAACCCACAAATTTGGGGGAAAAAAAATCTCAACCAACAATCGCTGAGATGAAGAACTTCTATCTAGAAAATCTGGACTATATAAATAACTAAAAAACATCAGGCCCCTAAAATTCAAAGACCCAATCCACAAATTGGCATCTGAAATAAATACACACTTCTCAGAGGAAGAAATGCAAAGAGCAAATACGTGAAAACTGTTGCACAGCACTGGTCATTCAAGAAATGAAAACTAAAACAACAGAGATACCAACTCACCCCATAAAGAATGCCTGACATAAACAAATCAGCTACTAAAAAATGCTGGAGAGGCTGTGGAGAAAAAAGAACCCTCCACCTGTGTTGGTGGAAATGTAGACTGCTACAACCCCTATGAAAATCAATGTGGAGAGTCCTTAAAAATCTAGAATTGGAGGTCTCATTTGATCCAGCTATTCTCCCTCTGGGCATTTTTCCAAAAGAACACAAAATGTCAAACTACAGTGACTTATGTGCACCAATGTATATAGCTGCACTATTTGACATAGCCACATCTTGGAAACAACCAAAATGTCCATCATCTGAAGAATGAATAAAAAGATGTGATATTTTTATGTAAGGGAGCATTACTAAGCTATAAATAAATACAAACTTGAGGTCTTATAGATCAGTGGATGCAACTAGAGGCTATAATCATAAGTGAAATAAATCAGACCCACATGTGTAAATATTGTTTTGTCTTCCTAGCCTAAGAACCTGAAAGAAGAAATAAAATCCACAAGGCATAATGGATATTCTAAAAAGGAAAGAAACTGAACATAATGAATAAACAATAAAGATGAAGCAAAGGAGAAAAGAAGAAAAAAAGGGGAACAATCATGGAAGTATATACAGGATAGCTGAGATGATTGCATTAATAATTTCCATTATTTTTAAATAGCAGTTAATGTTTAAAATTTTCACTTTGACTAACTCTGTATGCTAGTATGTGCAATCTGAGCAACTATATCAAAGACAGCAGTGCGCAATATAAAAACCACAATTCAATATCTCTCATCTTGTTCTAAATATGTCCCCTTTTAATGTGCTATCTATTATGACATTTTCTTTAAAATGACTTAAAATAATGGAGTAAAATTGTCCAGAAAAATTATTAAGGTTTATTGAAAGCACGTGGTAATGTTCAATTATGTGTCCACTATTGCAAACCTATCTCAGCTAATCTGAGCAAAGGATTTGCTGATAAAATTATGCAATATGAAAAAGAAAATCTTAAAAAAAAAAAGAAAAAAAGAAAAAGAAAATCTTTACCATATGCATTGCTGTATTTTGGTCTGTTTCTGTCTTTGCTTTTGATATTCTTTTCTTTTCTTTCCTTTTTATTTTTACTCTTTGAAATAAAATTTAATTTAATTTAAACAAAATAAATTTTTTTAAAGCTTACTGAAGGAGGTACACCAGGTGTAAGGTTCTGAGCCATGACTCTATCAACATCCTGGTTCGGGGATCATGACTGCTCAGGCGTGTAAGGCTCACATCATATAATCCCACATGCCTGAAGTCACTGGGTAGTAATCACCTACCAGACGACAACCATTTATAACTGATTGTAGGACATAGATCAAAATGGAAGAGTTATTTTTAAATTGATTTTTTAATTAAATAACTTTTTAAAATTTCAGTTTTCTTTACAACTCCCACAACTCCAGTATTTCAAAAGTAAGCTGGCATGTATAGTGCATATTCCACTATAATTTAATTGAAAGAGTAGGTTTCAATAGTTTCTAAACATATTCTACGACAACAAATGTTCATTTTATTCCCTTAAACAGAAACAGATATGATCAAATCTTCACAAATTATTCTCATGATACATAAGTAACAATTCCAAAAATTTAATGTGTAGCTCTCAAAAATAATTATTTTACCCAAAAATTAAATGATGAGAAGTTGCATTAAAGAATTACACTTATGTACCAATTTATTAAGGTCCTATTTATTCATGGAAAAGGGCAAAACAAAATTTCATAACAAAATAATTAAAATAACAATAGTTAATAGATTCCATATAGTTTTCCTTAATGTGGTTGCTCAGGGTACAAGATAGGGGCATAAAATATTCTCTAATCAATATTAGCACAAAACCTTCTCTTTTCAAGAACTAGGAGATACCAATGGTATATTTTTCTTGAATTTTCCTTTTTTCCTTCCTACTGTCCTTTATCCTTTCTCCTATCCTAATTCCTAGTGTACATTTTAGAACTTATTCATTTTTTCGATTTCTCATACCAGGAAGATAAGATGTTTATCTATGCAAGTCTGACTTACTTCATTTATGGGTATGATTTTAAGTTGCATCTATTTACCTACAAAAGTTCCAAGTTTATTCTTCTTTATGGTTGAGGGGTACTCCATTGTAAAAAAAAAAATTACATTTAAAAAAATTCCATTTAAAAAATTCCATTTGAAAGAAAAACATCCTCAGCACTCAGGAGGCTGAGGCAGGAGGATCAGTGTGAGTTCGAGACCAGCCTGAGCTACAAAAGTGAGCTCAAGGCCAGCCTGAACTGCATAGTGAGACCCTGTCTCAAAAAGACAAAAAAAAAAAAAAATCCATTCCTTAGTTGAGGGACATTTGTGTTGTTTGCAACAGGAGCCCAGGGTAGTTATTCTGTTTGTGGACAATGTAAACTTCAAAGAATGATCAAAAGAGATACAAAAGATCACTGCATACTACCTAGGGGGAAATTTCAAAAGGGGGAGATAACAACCATCAATATGTGTGCACTGAATGCAGGAGCACCCGGCTATGTCACACATATGTTGATAGACATGAAAAGTGAATTGGGAAATGACACAAGTGTAATGGGGCACTTTAATACTCCGCTGTCACAAATAGGTAGCTTGACTAGACAAAAAATCAGCAAAGAAACATCAGAACTAAACAGACTTAGCAGATGCTTTCAGAACATCCCACACAATAAGATCAGAATGCACATTCTTTGCAGGAGCACAGTAGATGCTCACTAAAATAGACCATATGCTAAGTAATAGAACAAGCCTAAGAGAAAGCAAAAGAATTGAAATTATCCCACACTTATTATCTGACCATAGTGCCATGAAATTGGTAGTAAATGGCCAAAAAAACTACAAAAACTCATAAACTCATGGCAATTAAATAATACCCTCCTGAATAACCAATCATTCACAGATGAAATTAAAGAAAAAATTAAGCAATATCTATAATTAAATTAAAGGGAAGTTACAATACAGCAGAACCTGTGGGACATAATGAAAACAAAACTAAGAGCAAAACTTACAGAGATGAATCCTGAGATCAGAAATGCAGATTGAGCATGAATAAACAGCCTAATGTTGTGCCTCAAACTTCCAGAGAAAGAAGAGCAAGTCAGGCTCAAAACCCATAGTAGGGAGGAAATTCTGAAAATCAGAGAAGAAATTAATGCAATGGAGATCAGAAAATAATACAAAGAATTAGTAAATTATAGTTAGTTTTTGGAAAAAATAAATAAAATTGATACAACTTTAGCCAACTTTAACCAAAAAAAAATGAGAGAAACGACCCAATTTTATGCAATGAAGAGTGAAAAGAGTGGAATCACTACAGGTACTGTGAAAATTCAGATCAATACCAACTTTAAAAATCTTTACTCTCATATAATGGAAGACACAGAAGAAACGGGCAATTTCTTAGATACATAGGCATTACCAAAGCAAACCTACTGTTAATAGAACAAATTAAAATAATGTTTTCAGTTGTGCTATCTTTATTGAGCACTGGCAAGCTCATCATTTCTGTCTGGAAAGCTTTGTAAATAACACATCAAACATGGAGTCACTGCACGTGTAAAATGGAAGCAAGCCTAAGAGAAGGGCTCTGATTCTCTTGAGGAAAACACAACGCTCATATTAAGTCCGTAGGAAAAACAGAAAATGTGAAAGGAGTTTCATAGCTGCATGAAGTGCTGAAGAAGCAGAGAGCAGAAGGTGAGAAAAGCCAGAGGACAGCGCCTGCAGATGCCTGCTTTGCGCTGAAGCTTGGAAGGACTAAGCTACGAGAGAGCGCTGAATCCAAAAGCTGCCTGGGAAAAGTCAGATCCCAGAGGGAGCTGCCTTGATGTGGTTAGAAAAATTCACAAGCAGAAGCCTCTGATTCAGAATTTTGTGGAGGAGAACTGAAATGGGACATACATAATGACATTTCCCTCCTGATCTTTCCACCAAAATATCGCCCTAAACCTGAGTTAGTTTACAAAACAGCCCTAAAAGTGCAGTTTTCATAGACTGTTATTGTAATATTATGTGCCAGTGCCGAAAGGAATGACAAGAAAAGCTGATGAAGGTAGCTCAGAGGACTCCGAGACTCATCCCTCAGGTAGCAAAGAGCCCCTGCAGCAAAGCAGCTTTCTTTCAGGTAGTCAGCGTGATCTCGTGCATAATTTTTTTTTTTTTTTTTTTTTTTTTTGTCTTTTTGAGACAGGGTCTCGCTATGCAGTTGAGGCTGGTCCTGAGCTCACTTTTGTAGCCCAGGCTGGTCTCGAACTCACATCAATTCTCCTGCCTTAGCCTCCCAAGTGCTGGGATTACAGGCGTGAGCCACCACGCCCGGCTACGTGCATAATTATTTTAGTAAAGGAGGACGATCTGCTTAGTCATGAACGTGACCACGATCTCACTAACTTCCATCCCTTCCCTATTATCGGGTTCACCCAGGGGTCAGCCAATAGCATTCCAAGCAAGGGAGAAAGCAACAAACAGAGAGCCCGCAGGTAAAGCCGCTATCCATCACCTGGAGTCCCAGCTTTCCGGGATTTTCAGTAACAGACCACAGCTGTCCTTGGGCCCCGTTCATTACACTCTATTTCTTGAAATGCCAATTAGGCAACATTTCCCCGCTTTTATTATATTTTACGCTGAAAAATCAGGGTGAGGATTACAGATTGTCAATCCATAATTTGTTGATGGACCCATCCTCTTCACCAAATAGCACAGAGATCACATACCCCTATGCTTCCATTAAACCATGGGGTAACACGCAAAGGATCGAAGTTTTCAGTATTATCTGCAATGTATCAGTGCCAGACAACACCAACAACTGTATCGTGAAAGCATCATCAACTTCTTGTTGATGAGACAGAATCTCAGCGGCAATGCACTGCAGATCAACATTTCGATACAACAGTCTGTCCCAAATCCTCCATCTTTAGAGTCCATGCATTCCCAAAAAGTCCACAGTTGCTTAGAATTCTTACGATAAACAGTTTGCCTGCCTTGGCTCAATGCCACTCCAACCGCAGCAGCCATAGTAGTGATGGCCATTATTCTTAAGAGTATGGAGACTGAATGTTTAGCGGGTGCTGCTGAATGTGAGTAAATCGCTGGAAGTACTATGCTTTCCTTCAAAGGCTGTGTGCTTCCCTCCGCTCCATTCTGCACCAGAGAAGGGGAGAATCTGTCCATTCCCAAAGCACCTCACCCGTAGATCTGTTTGCTTTCTACGATCTCTGAAGACAAGTAATTACGACACTATGGCAGGGATTTTGCGTTCAGGGGTTCACAGGCCCCCAGGCAGGCTACAGACTGTGACAAAATGTGTGGAACCTCTCATGGTTGCAGACTAGATTCGTCACAAAGTTACCAAATCAAGAATTCCAGATAAAGTGTCTCAGCCTTCACCTGAAGATCGTGAAAAGTATGGTGCGGATCCAAAGCGCCCTCAAAAACTGCATGTTGTCACCAGAATTAAAAGTACAATAAGACGACCATATTGGGAAAAAGATGTCATCAAGATGCTTGGATTAGAAAAAGCACACACTCCTCAAGTTCACAAGAACATCCCTTCAGTAAATGCGAAACTGAAAGTGGTTAAGCATCTTATAAGAATCCAGCCCCTGAAGCTGCCACAAGGACTTCCCACAGAAGAGAACATGGCTAACACATGCCTCAAGAGGACTGGGGAATTAGTAGTGCAGTGGCATCTGAAGCCTGTGGATGCCTGTAAGCCCAGCACTCAGGAGGCTTAGGCAGCAGGTTTGCTGTGAGTTTGAGGCTAACCTACATATGTAGTAATACCCTATCTCAAAAAAAAAAAAAATCGATGAAAAACATTTTTATTAAATACATTTTCAATCTCAAAACAAATGAGTATGACTGTCATGAGTTCATTCACTCCTTTTGTTCTCTCTTCACACCTCCAGCAAATCTTGGGATAGCATCATGGAAGGGGAGTCTTGCCACAGGTGATGTAGTGGTATCCGAAGTTAGATTCTGATCCTTGTCCTGAAAATATAGATGCTATTCCTAGAAAAATTAAAGCTAGTAGACATGTGTATTAATAGAAATTGTGACATGCAATGGTATGGTTAAAAGGGTTTCTTAGAAGCAATAAGTGAAGGAGGTGAACACATACCCAAGTAGAATGAGTTGTGTTCCTTTTAAATAATGAGATATTTTTATCTCAGTTGCTTTCCTTCTGCCATCTGGACAGAGTTATAAAGGCTCCAATCTATGAGGCTTCCATTGGAAGTATTAACTCACTCCCGGGCTGCCTCTCCTCTACAGATCTCCCAGTATACCCTAATCACCAGGATAAGCAGCATTGATATTCTGGCAGGATGACAGATCTGGCGGTGGAAACATTCCATTAGCGGCTTATACCTTTGAAGTCCTTTCCTTGGAGAAGAAAAAATCCCCATCAGTGTTATTATTTACTAGACTTTTTCCATCAGTGAATTCTGATGGAAATGGTGGCTTTGGAATATAAACCCAATAACTAGATTTACCTTTGTTATCAGAAATGATAACAAAGCCATCATAATGATGTAGGAAGAAAAAAACAATCTTTGGTGGCTGGTTTCCAAATGATATATTCTTCTGGCTCCCTTCAGGTGCTGATCAATCTCGGATGTCAATCTTTAAGGAAGTCAGCATTTGTTTGGCCTTTGGTGTTTAGGTCAGATCTGGCTGACACTGGGAGCACCCATCCCTCTCATAGTTCCTGGATATCTTGCCTTTTGTGTTATCTCTTTTGAGGGCCTAACCCTGTCTGACTGCTATAATTTTTGTATCTAATTCAGGTGCTTGCAACATTCCCGACTCTGAAGAAGTAACCTGAACTGCCATAAGGGATTTATGGATGATGATCACTCTGGCTTCTTCAGGCTGAAAGAGGGTGTAGTTGGGAAACGGCAGTCAGAGATACTCTCCAGACATTCTACCTAAAAGCCCTCAGTAGACACCAGGCAAATTTATCTTGGGTAGGTAGAATAGCTTAGACCCTTTTATTTATGTAGTCTGACAGTTCGTTATAAACCCCTGAGCTTTAGTTATAATTATCTCTAAATTTTGAGAACTCACAAAAACCAGAATACTCTATTTTTCCATTTTTTAGTTACACCTTGTGAGAGAACAGTGACGTCAGCAACTAATATTGTTTTATTCTAATTTTTGAGGTGTGATGACTGGGAGGAAAGTCAGGGTTGGAGAAGAACAAAGAGACCTGTGCCAATGTCCAGCAATAGGCTAGGTTTTCCTTTGGCCATGATTTCTTAGAGCTCCTCTGTAGAGATAACAGAGTCTGTCTGGCCAGAGGGAGCAGGCAGGCCTGGTGCCTTTCAGTCCTAATGGACCATCTAGGAAGCTGAGTCCAAGCTCTGGGGCCCTCATCTCAGAGTACAGTCTCACTTCTAATGGCTGTCTTGGAAGTCATGGCATGGCTTGTGGGCCTCTTAAGACAGTACTTCTTATTCTGGCCTGGTTTCTGACAGCAGTAGCAGGTGAACTTTATTGTCATTGAGCTCTTCTTGGAACCAAGAGAATCAGACCTAAGATTTGTTTCTTAAGGCCATAACAAGGCTTCCCTTTTTATCTCTTTTGTTTTCTCCCCCTGGTTTTCTCCCAGTTCTAACCAACTTAGGAAGAGGCCGCCCAAATGAAAGTGGCAGCCAGTAAGTTAGCTTTATACGATTCAGACCCAATGTCTGCACAAGCCTTAATATATTTCTCCAATGGGGCACCTTGAGCCTTCAATGGGTGTACAAACTTTTGACATTCTGAATTAGCATTTTCAAAAGACAAGGTTTGTAACAATTCCCTGAAGTTTGAGTTTTTGGGCTGTTTTATTAATTACCTCCCTTAACCGAGAGATAAAATCAACAAGGGGCTCATTCTGAGACTACACTATTTTAGCAAAAGACTTTTAAGCATCTCCAGGTTTTTTGACCTTCTCTCATGCTCTGCGGCAACACAAGCTCGTCTGAACAACAGCCATATCATCATACTGAAGTTGAGCCACAATACCAAACCATACGCCTGAGCTAGTAAGCTGATCTGTCGTTACTGCGAAAGGTAGATTTTGACCTCTATTTATCCTGTCCTGGGTTTCTGCCTCATTTTTCCACCAGGTACAGAATTGGAGATATTGTCCTGGTTCCAAAACAGTATGGCATCACATTTCCCAATCATAAGAAATAAGCCTGTGCTCATCTGCCAATCCTTGTAAGAGGCCAACAACATAATTATGTTACATTCCATATCCCATAACAGCCTATTTCAACTCTTTGACTATCTGGAAAGCTAGAGGCTGATAATTCCCTGTATATAACCATTTGAGTGCTGCTCACTTGGAGGGCGTTGCTGGATCACAACAGGGCAAACTCCCAGTGGTATTTTATAAACCTCTGGGTTTCCCTGGTTCCTTCCCTGCAATAAAGCTGAGTCACTGCACTCCTAAACCCAACAGCTGAAACAGATTGCTCGTACTCATATTGAGGAGCCAAGGGATTAGTTGGGAGAGGAGGCAGAGGTTGAATTTTAGCAAACATTGAGGGTGGAGTTGAAACATCCAGTCACTCCACCAATTTGGATATCGACTGTGTCAAATGTTCCACATGGTGGAAAAACTCCCGGGTGCTACGTGCCTCTCTCCAGCTCATTTTCATGAGCTTTCAAAGACTCCTCAGAATCATAGAGCAGAGGCCAAATGGCTGGAAATGCCTGCTTTACTTTCAAATTCTCTATTTCAAACTTTTCATCCAGTAAGAATGAATCAAGAGATGTGGTGCTGCCTTCATGTTCTATAATGTCCTCATCAACTGAGCCCCTTATAAGATTGCCTTTCTGAGTTGGAGAAATTGCCTGCAGACTCGATTCCTTAGAGTCAGACTGCAGGGGCTCCAAAACCAAGGAGATAAGGTTCCATAAAGACCACACACTTGAAGGGATAGGCTCTCCTTGTTGGTGTGCTCTAGGCAGATCTTTCAGAACCTGCTTCCAAACTTTTAAGTCTACAGCAGCTTTTTCATTTAGGCTGAAACCATAAAAAATGTCTTTTTATAAGGAAAAATAATTCTACAAAACTTTCTGGTTTCACCTCTATCCCCACTCCTCTGAGTAATGTCCAAATAATCTCCTATCCAAGTGGAATTTCCCATTTCTCTGAACTTTTGCTGGTCGTCTCGCCTAGTCTGGGCATGCTTTTCCCACTCAGTCAGGCCTCTCTTAACTCACTCCTGGTTGTTCTTCATGCCCCGCATTGCACCACTTGTTGTAATGTTATGTGTCAGTGCTGAGAAGAACAACAAGAAGACCTAATGAAGGTAGCTCAAAGGACTCCCTGAGACTCATCCCTCAGTGAGCAAAGAACCCCTGAAGCAAATCATCTTTCTTTCAGGTAGTCAGCGTGATCTCGTGCATAATTATTTTAGTAAAGGAGGCCCATCTGCTTAGTTACAAATATGACCATGATCTCCATTAACTTCCATTCCTTCCCGATCATTGGGTTCATCCAGGGGTCAAGCATTAGCATTCCAAGCAAGGAAGAAAGCAGCAAACAGAAAGCCCACAGGTACAGCTGCTATCCATCACCTGGAGGCCCAGTGTTCTGGAACTCCCTTATCCCAGCTTTCCAGAATTTTCAGTAACAGACCACAGCTGTCCCTGGGCCCTCTTCATTACACTCCATTTCTTAAAATGCCAGTTAGGCTACTAACCACCTTGTAACAATACAGAGCAAAGAAAATGAAGCACAAGAGAAGAATCTGAGGCCAAGCCAACAATGTGCTTAACAGATAGGATGGTGGGTTCAAAATGGCCCTTAGTTCTAAAACGATTGCTGATAACTAACCAGTGAAGAGTTGGATTTTAACAGCCACTAGCCCACATGCTTTCATTTTCTTCACAAATATTTGTTGTGAAGATCTAACGGACCTCACAATGTTCTAGGTTCTAGGACCATATAACAATCAATGCAGACGAACTTCCTGCCTCATACAGTTTATATATCGGAGAATTTCCCAAGGTCTTCAGCAAAATACTTACACAGACACAAGCAGGGGTCACCTACTCCAAGCATACCAAGCAGTGCCCCATCCACTCATCATGCCATGCCTTTTTCTTGGTCCGCTATCGAACATTTCAGTGTTGGTTTTCTAATGGTACCAAGCTCAGTGTTGTGTTTTGCTGATACTTGGAAGAGAGGGTACAGTTAACACTTCTTTAGCAAAATTGGTCTATGTTTCCAAGTTGTTAATAATATACCAGGAATTTCCTTTTTCAGAGAAAGCATATGAGCAGGGTACAACTCAATCTGTATCGACCTGTTTCATGCTTAGAAGGCCTTTATAAATAAGAAAGTATCTTCCAGGGTCAGATCCCCTCAGGCTGAATGTTTTGTTATACAGGTCTTGCTTTGACTTGCCCTTGACCACCCAGCAAGAAAAAAAAAATGCTTAATTACAATGCATGAAACGCAGAGCTAGATTGGTGAGATGAGCTTTAGGAGGCTTAGATTTAATAGCCTCCAATATTACAAGCTTCACTGGTGGCCCAATGCAATTGCAGAACATTTGACTGTGTATGTATCTGCTTCCTCTTAGTCCAAAGAGAAGTATATTCTTTTCCTTTTTTTTTTTTTCCTAAGCAACAAGATAGGGAAGTGGGTCATGCCCACACACTATACTCTGTAGAACGATTGTGAGGACAATATGCAATATGTCAACTTTCAAAAAAAAGAAAGGGGAAAAGAAAAAAATTAATGTTGATTTAAAAGTGTTAATGTTTAATTGTTTGATCAATCTTATATACCTATATGTATTAATCTAAACTGATCTGATGATGAAAATATGTAATATAACCATTGTTAAATTTAAACAATAAAAATATTAAATTAAAAATAAATAAATAAGAAAGTAACTTCCAGTTAAATTTAATTTTTATTTACAATTTATTTATGTCATTTCTAGTTGGCAAATTGAAAAGCATGTGTTTGTATCCTCTCCTATCTGAGACATCACTAAACTAACAGTAGCATTCAAATTCTAAAATGGAAGTGTGTAAAAGTAGATATCTAATAATTCTGACCCTTTGAGGGGGTGGGGGAGGGAAAGAGGGAGAGGGACAGGAGAGGGAGGGATGGAAGGAGAATCAGAAATGCAAACTAAATCTGTATAAATGTTGAAAATACCTGGGACTGCAACCACGCTATCTCAGGAAGCAGTGACAGTTATTCAGTGAAGGAAAAATTAAAATGCGGGGAAGTGTAAGGGGAAACCAAAAAGACCGTGATGCTTTAGACCTCAGAAACTGACAGCAAAGTTACCCAAAGTGTCATCAACTGTCCTTGGGTGGTAAACAGTATGGTCACTACTCATGTAGAGGCCATAAAGCAAGGAACTCAATGCCTTACTTCTCAGAACAAACATAAAATAATGACCAGAGCAGGAAGGTTTATCCATGCACCATTTCTGTTGGTGAAGTCCAGAAGTGCAAATGTACATTTAAGTGGCTGGAGAAAGCAGGGCGTGGCGGTGCACACCTGTAATCCCAGCACTTGGGAGGCTGAGGCAGGAGGATCAGTGCATGTTCGAGACCAGCCTGGACTACCAAAGTAAGCTCAAGGCCAGGCTGAATTGCATAGCAAGACCCTGTCTCAAAACATACATAAATAAATAAATAAATAAATAAATAAATAAATAAATAAATAAATGGCTGGAGGTTGGAAGAGGGGAGACTGCTGCAGAGAGGCCTGAAGTAGATGGGGTTACTTCTCCGCTCTGAACTTAGAGATAGGTTTTACCCAAAGACAGAGAATGTAAAGAGGGCTTTGAACAGAGCCCCACCAGCCCCAGAGAACTACTGACTGCTCAGCCTCGCTGGTTGACACCTTTCTGTTCTCCACCCAACAAAGCCATCCAGATGGGGAGCAAGGCTGGCACTGTGTGTGTGTGACACCCCAGAGTCCAGCCTTCAGCTCTTATACCCACAGTCCTTTGGCTCCTAGGATGTGGTGTGTGGTTGTCAGAGACTCCCATATACATTTGTAGAGTTTAAAGTCAGCCTACAGGAGGTGGATCCAGGAACATACACTTAATCACTGCAACCTAAAATGACCATCCAGAACATCAGAATGAGCCATCTTTCACTCCTACATACAACTGTTTTTTTTTTTTCTTTATTTTTTTTTTTTTTTTTTTTTTTGGTGGGACCAGGGTTTGAACTCACGACCTTGCACTTGCCCAGCAGGCACTTGTGCCTCGGAGCTATCTCCCCAGCCCCTATTTTTTTTTAAAGTAAATTTGAAAAAGAATCAGTACAAAAGAACAAGCAATAGATATATAGGAGAAATCAGTAACATAGAAGTATAAATCTAAACCAAGGAAATAGATAATTGATCCTTTTTATTTATTTATTTATTGGCCAGTTTACCCTGCCCTGAACCTTGAACAAGATGTTGACCCCTTCACCTGCTTAACCTTACATAAGCAGGTGTGTTGGAGCACTGAGCCATCTCGCTTGCCCTGTGCAATTGATCTTAAAGGAAACAAATGAATCAGGTTATAGAACAGTAATTATGAAATTAGAAAAAACAAACTCTAGCTATTGTGATGTGAAATATATATCAAACAAAATCTACAGGGGCCAGGGAGATGGCTTGGCCGTCTAAACATCTGCCTGGCAAGAGCGAGGACATGGGTCGGATGCCTAGTACCACAGGCTGTGCAGGCCCTGTACTGTGCTACTCACTGAAACCAGGCATGGTGGCCGCCCTTGTGACCCCTACTCTGGGGAGGCTGGGACAGGAGGATCACTGCAAGTTCAAGCTGCATAGTGAGACCCTGTACCAAATAAATACTTTTAAAAAATCTACATATGCATATGTATTTTAACTATACATCATTCATATACAGTCACAAACTTAACAAGGTTAACACTTGACAAATGTACCATCAGGTAATTTCATCGTTGCATGAATGTTATAGATGCTATTTATACCAACCAAGAGGAACACAATGTCTTTGGTGATATAATCTTATGGGAGCACCATCAAAACATCGTTCTTTACCACATGGTTGTATTTAATGTGCTTTATTATATTTAACTTATGCATTAGATATAATTACATGTGTAAATGTTATAATTATATATTGTCATATTTATAAATAGATTTAGATTAGGCTAGATTCATTATCAATTGAGTATCCTTTACATGAAATAAGGGGCAAGAACTATTTCAGAGCTTGGGTCTCTTCAGATCTTATATTTTAAATAACCTAATGAGATACCTTGAGGGTAGGACCCAACTCTCAAAACAGAATTCATTTATGTTTCATGCCCATCGTCTACACATATCTTCAAAGAAGCATTACACAATATTTAATGCAGTAAAATAATAACATTAAAAAATAAAAATCATGGTTTATCTAGGAGCTCATTATAGCAGCGTGTCATACCTAAAATGTTACTACAGCATATCAACCTGTCATCCACAGGCTTGATTTAGTTGCATCTGAGTAGTCTACTATTTTAAAACTTGCCTATAGGGGCCCGGCGGGATGGCTCAGTGGTCTAAAGCGCCTGCTTGGGAAAGCTTGGGTAGCTTCAGGGACCACGGTTCGATCCCTGGCACCACATGCTGTGCCAGCCCTGCCCTCGGGTCGGGCTGAGCCGGCCATAAAAATGAGTGAATAAACAAATAAAGGTTCTGAAACAAGAAAAAAATAAATAAAATAAAATAAAAATTCTAAAACTTGCCTATAGCAAGCTGACTTCCTAACCTTAGTTTACCAGTACTTTTACTACCATCTATTTCTTGCCTAATCTTCACACTAGCCCTAAGATTTCCTCGGGCTAGCCATCCCACCTTTTAAGCCAACCTGTCTGTCTCCTTTGAGTGATCTCCCTATCTTTAAGAAAAATTAAGCAATTTGCACTGCATCCTGTATCTAATTTATGAAAAATAGCTGTTGATCTTTTTGGAATCTAATATTTAAAAATAAAAATAATTGGGCCTAGCAGGATGGCTCAGTAGCGCCTGCTTAGGAAAGCTTGGGCGGCTGCAGGGACCGCGGTTCGATCCCCGGCACCACATGCTGCACCAGCCCTGCCCTCAGGGCAGGTTGAACCAGCCATAAAAATAAATAAATAAATAAACAAAAATTCTGAAACAAGAAAATAAAATAAAAAATTCTTTAAAAATAAAAAAATAGCCGGGCGTGGTGGCACACTCCTGTAATCCCAGCACTTGGGAGGCTGAAGCAGGAGGATCAGTGCGAGTTCGAGAGCAGCCTGGGCTACAAAAGTGAGCTCAAGGCCAGCCTGAACTGCATAGTGAGACCCTGTCTCAAAAAACCAAAAAATAAATAAATAATAATAATAATAATAATAATAATAATAATAATAATAAATAAAATAAAAATAATTTTTAAAACAAAAAAATATATTTTAATGCAACTGTTTGTACTGTGAGTTGTCACAGGAGGTAATGGGTGCAGTTTTCTACTTGTGGTGTCAAGTTAGTGCTCAACAGTCTTAGGTGCTGCAGCGTCTCAGATCTGAGATAGTTTTTCCTCATTAACGTTTAAGCACTCCTACTACCTGGCTTCCAACTCAGCTCCACCACTTACCAGACACATTTTAAACAAGATAGTGATTTAAAATACTGGACTCAACAGTTGTTGCTGCTGCTGTTTTAGGGTCTGTGTCTGCACATTGCCAAAATATGTCCTATTTTCATAATATCTGCGATATCTTTTTTTTCCTTGTCTTTTTGAGACAGGGTCTCACTATGCAGTTCAGGCTAGCCATTAGCTCACTTTTGTAGCCCAGTGCGCTCTCAAACTTGCACTGATCCTCCTGCCTCTGCCTCCCAAGTGCCAGGATCATAGGCATGTGTCACCAAGCCCAGTCTGTGGCATCTTTAAGACAAAAACAAAACAGCAAAATCACAGGGAAGCAAATGAAAGAACAAGTAATCAATGTAGAGCACTAGAGCTGAGACTCTACCTCCCCATTAATGACTTCTCTAGTTGTGTTTTTCTTTTTATATCATCCTCTATCTTCAAGTAGAGCTGATAGAATTTAAGAGGCAGAATTAGGAGCAAAGTAGGAAGGAAGGTCAGGGTGCCTTCATCTTACCTGATGAGAAGTCAAAGGTTAGTAACCCAAGGTTGAATACTTCAAAGTTAAGAGGAAGCCTGCAACTATTTGAAGTATCAAAAAGTGGGAAAGAGAAAGATGGATGTAGAAAGGCTTCATCTTCCAAATGGAAGAGTGAAGAGACCAAGAAGTTATAGGGCAAACATATGGCGTGTGAAGTAATTGATCCCCAAATAGCAAGACGGGGAATGGTCTTCGCTTCTCTCCTGGGGAGCAGTAGGAGAGACGGAGTGGGAAATGTTGGCTTCTCTATTACCGTGTCTTCTGGATCCTTCGTTGTTTTTTCCTGTGCAGTATTTGATAGGAAGTTTTTTGAAAAGACGAACTGACACTCGGCTATAAACACTTGATGACAAAGTACAGGTTCTGCTTTCTTTAAATGTAACTATTTTCTTTCTAATCTTGAGAATATATTGTCAAAGGATTGTTTTTATCTTTCTCCCTCAGTTCTGTGATTAAAGTAATAGGCAATTCTGTGGATGAGGAATACATCGTTCTGGGCTTGGGCAACTACAATGAAGTGGTTAAATCATCAGAGAAAGACTGGGTTTCTAATTACTTCTGTAGAGAAGAACATTCAGACTTAAAAATGTACATATGCTTCGAAATATTTGTAGAATTTACTGGATTAACTACAAAGCAGTCTTCTTCATCAGAGAAATGATTCTGTGTTAATTTTAGTTCATTTGTTCATTTGTACCTTAAGTGTAGAGGTAAAAAGACAAATAAGAATATTCCTCATATATAAAACAGCATGTTTATTTTCAAATGACATTTCAGTGATGCTCTGCCTGCCAGCCACCTTTCCAAGCCTTTGATTTCTCTTACTTATCTCCACTTCTTCCACCTATAATTGCACTGCTATGGCAGCCTCCATGTCCTGAGTTGGTCATGTCTGGCAGTCCTTGTCACAGAACTTTATGATGTATCCTCACCTCTCTTACTCACCAGACCTGGCATAGTGTGACCTGTGGTTCTTCCCCAAAGTCAAAGCGACCAAGCAGAGTAAATATTTTGAGAAAATTCAGGACATTGAGGTAGCCACCAAAAGGACATCACAGGAGGAGCCCTTCAGAATGACAAGTGTCTTTAAAGTGAAAGGAATGTCTTGAGGGAGATGAAGGAGACGTGCTTCTTAATGTGATAACATTTTTTGTGTTTACTCAAAACATTCGCTGCATATTTTGATCGGGCTCGCATAATGTTCTCCAATTTGGGTTTGATTCACGAATGTCTCTCTCAGGTTTCCAGGGAGCCATTCAGGTCCTTGCTAGCTCCCTGTGCTCCTGGGTCTTCTGCCAATGTGGAGCACAGTGGGGCTGCAGTTTCTTTCCTGGCCCTTTCCTTGTGAGGTGTCCTGAACAGCTCAGCTCTTTGCACAGTCACTCACGGAGCACGCTCATGGGGGTTCACCCCGCCCCACACTCTTGGAGCTCAGCAGTGCTGACGCCATTCTCTCAGCAGTTCCCGCCTTTCTGTAGAAGGCTGTCCTGCCTTCACGCACTGTCATTTCCTCCAAGTCACAGAAGATCGCTCTTCTCCATTCCAGAGGAAGAATTCCAAGACGGAGAGGGCCCACCGGATACTGCTCCTCACTTGAGGCCCTGCCTGAGGCATTCCAGGGACCTGACAGCCAGATTCTAGATCAATTCCCATCATTCTTCTGACCAATCCACCAGATAAATGAAGCAGCCTCTACTTTGGAAATGCTCTACTCAGCTGCTGTTCATTGCGTTTCCCTTCTCTTTGTGTAACTTCAGTCAGCAACTTAAATATTTTCAAAAGCACATGTTGTGGTTACATAAAGTATATTGACTTCTTTAATCAAAACATTGGATAAACCAATGTGCAAATACAAGTTTAGAACAACAGGAAGTAGTTCCATAATTCTAATTTTTTATTTATACTGTACATCTTCTTTGCTTTTCAAAAAGTATCTGAAGCAATTTGCGTTACAAAAGCACATAAAGTCTTGGGAAGCCTTATATTTCAGATTAGATATTTTACTTTCATTGAAGTCTAGCACTAGTTTTTCTTTTCTTCTTAAATTGGAAATCAGTTATGTTAAGAAATACATTATTTTGAGTGTTAACATAACTGCCTATATATTTCTAACTAGAGCACTGAAGGGTTTGAACTTGGAATCTATCCATGTTATGGCTCACTTTTTTTTTTTTTTTCCACTACCGGCTTCCTAATGGTATTAGATCCATCCTACTTTCTCGATTGTGTACTTCAGCGACACACTGGTGAAATTCAATGATTTTGCACTCAGTTTCACTTCCTTGAAAGTCTCGTTTTGAGCAATAAAGAGTTGGGACTCTAGCAGCTTGTGGTGGAGGTGGCGAAAGCCTTTCTGGAACAAGGGTACTGAATGACAGAAGACAAGGACCACTTCCCCGTATGTCTCTCTGTTCTCTTCTGTGGCGTTAGGTCAGTGAGGAGGACGGGCAGAGAAGGCGAGCCTCCCGCCTGGCCAGGCAGAGCGCAGTCTCCTCATTGGCTGATAACCACGCTTTCCCACCAACATCCTTCATGTGACTGAGTCCCAACGGGTGGGGTTTTTGAGAGTGGGGGCTTTCCCCCACCCTCACATGGCCTCTGTGCTACACAAGCGAGTTCTGCACCTGGATAGGTCTTAGTCCCACAGAAAGGAATTTGTCTATGCCTTTTGGATAGTGGACTTAATATACTCCACAACTGACCTCTGGAATAGGGTCCTTAAATAAAAGTTCTCATTCAGCTACCTGTGAAGTGTTCTCCTATCTTACAGCAAATGTATATATTCTTGTCATGCCACGCTGGGGACCCCAAATACCCTCAAGTTCTCCCTGACATTTTCCTTTTTTTTTTTTTTTTTTTTTTTTTGATCTGCTTAGAAACCATGAAAGAAAATCAAAAACCTTCACTAAACAAACAGCACTACATGCAGACTCTGGTAGACCGGGCCCTTCCTAGATCCTGTACTTTAGAGAACCCTGCTCTGATCACCTTCTGAGCCTATTCCTCCCCTGGCATTTTCCCTGAGTTTCATCACCCTGGAGTGCACGTATCACACCCTTCATTTGTGGGGCATGGTCTAGGTCCACAGGCAGTTCTCATTCCTGCACGCATTCTCCTAGAAGAAAACAACCTCACCTAGGTACCTTACCCAAGACCCAAAAGATAGTTACTGTAGCCTGGAGGCCTGGTAAGGGAGGGGTGGGGAAGAGACAGGTGGGAGAGGAGGAGTCAGTCTCAGATGGAGTATCCACATATTCTGAGTCCTTAAACATTCAAACCTTAATGATCAGCCTGAAACATATGCTCACTGGCAGAGCCATGAAATGATGTGTGCTTTTATCCACCTCTGCAGGCACTCCAAATCTCTTAGAATGCCACTCCCTTGCCTTGTAGGAGAAAAATCACTCCTTTCTTCTCCCCATGGGGAAGGAGTAGCTAGCACAACAAACTTCACACTTCTACCAGGTTGAAAGACTTATCTATTCTCATTCCTTTCATTATATTGGAATGGTGGTGGGAGCTATACACTAAGATGGTAGACTCTTAAAAAGCAGCGCTTTTCCAAACTTCACAAGTACAGAGGTGTCTCCCTCAAATTCATGGTGACTTCCTGATTCAGTCTGCAAGTGCAATGTGGGAGTTCCTTTGTGCCTTTGGTGTTCAGTGTTCAGCATGTATATACATGTGTATATAGTGGTCACCTTTCTGTTTGAAAAACTAAGAAGGATAAAGGAAAGCATGAAGGCAGGGATGAAGAAATATAGTTACATTGGTTGGAACTATTCACTATTGAGAAAAAGCACAGGGCATATTGAAGAAATATCTTCAAAAACACGGTAGAATTAGGTGGAATGTGAGCTGTAGGACGTGAAGTAAGGGAGACTGCCAAACACATGTGTAAGGCCCAGTTCAAACCCTGGCAGCTTATGCCCTACACCTTGCCTCTGATCTCATGCACAGCTTTACTTGGCCTGCTTAATGTTACAAAATACTTTTTTAAATAAGTTTTATGAACATGTTTACAAAATGGTAGTTCCCATACAAGTCACTTTTTAAAAAGTATATTGCAAGACCTATCTTAAAAATGAAAGACCCAACTGGCCCGAGCTGACATCCTCACACTCCATCTGTCAGCTGGGGCTGAATAGCCACTGTCCCTTGAGAGGAGGACAAAGATGCTTCCAGTTTTCCTCAATTCCCTCCCAGCTTATGTCACTCTTACTCCTGTGAACACATCCATTTGCAAGTCATGTTCTAATGTCCCTGCACTCCAGAGGGCAAATCTGAGGTCACCACTGACAGAAACAGAAGAGGCAATATAATCTGGTTTGGGGCAGTGAACACTGTTCCATCCGAGGTGACAGGAAGACTTCGCCAAAGAAATGCCTAGAAGCAGACGGACGACTCTGCACTTCAGGAAAGTGTCTGATGATAGCGCAGGTTCAAGATGATAGCTGGCTCAGTCACCAGCTCTTTCACTGATGGGTTGACTTGTCTCTTTGTTTATAGTTGCGACAAGTACACGCTGAGAACCTATCGTACGCTGACAGAGACTGTACTAAATTGGGGCATTTCTTAAGTAAGATAAAAGTGCTGTGTAAAGAGCTTAGAAACCCATTGGAAGCCGGGCGTGGTGGCGCACGCCTGTAATCCCAGCACTTGGGAGGCTGAGGCAGGAGGATCGGTGCGAGTTCGAGACCAGCCTGGGCTACCAAAGAAACCCATTGGAGAGATAGGTATTAGTCAGATGTTAAAAAGTAAATCATCACTGTCGTGAAGGAGAGATGAGTGGCATTCTGCGCTGAAGAGGTTGGCATGCAGAGGATACTCCAGGAAGGTGAGGGCCAAGGATGGTTTCCTGGGAAAATATTACTGAGATCAGGATCTGAAAATTGAGTAGGGTCTATCTTGATGAAAAATCAAAGGAAGTAAGCTCCGCATCGGTCACTTGTGCAAAGGTGATGCCGGACGCTGAGCAAGAGCCAGAAGAGCTGAGAAGGTAAAAGGAACATAACAGAGGCTGAGGCTGCAGGCCCATGGCATCCAGGCAGTCAGGGTCCAAAAGGCTTTGCTGAGTGAGTTTGTCCTCAGTGCAAAGCAGTGGGTGTTCACTGAGGGCCTACTGGCTGGCAGAACAGAGACAGGCTGTTGAGATTTTTGGACTTAGATTTTCAAACTTGTTCTAAGGCTGGGCTGCAGAGAAAAGTGAATGCAGAAGACAGATGACAGGAAGGACAAGCTGCAATGAAGGTAGCTTGTCCCAAAGTGGTGAGGCTTTAAGGAAGAGTTTTAGTCGAAGTTCCAGTAAACGGGCATCCTGGTAGGGCATTCGGAGCAAACAAGTAGATGTATCCTAGGAAGTGTTGCCGAGGAGATATAGATGAAGGAAGAATGAAGCAGCTCAACCTGTACAAAGGAATTCAAAGCAGTGGTGAGTGATTTAAAGCTCATGAGGCAGGAATCAGGCCCACCCAGAGACAGAAGTGGAGAGATAACCAAGAAGTTCACCCAAGCTGATGGAAAATACAAAGCAGGAGGTGAGAAGAAGACTTGGCGAAAGTCAGCATGGTGGTGAGGTCATGATGGCGGCTGGAGATTCTACTTGAGCCAAGAGTCTGAGGATTCTGCCTGGGTGAAGGAACACACACGAGATGTGGCTAACCCAGGAGTCACAACGCAACAGCCTGTCACGCAGGAGAATCTGGGCCAGTGGCTACAGCATTGCGAAGTTTCCATACCTGAGGACAAGGTGCAAAGAGGAGGGGTTTATGGCAGGGTCCTGTTATCCTTCCTTATCACACTCCTCAGCTGCCTCAGACCATTACCGAAACACAGCAAGGGGATTGTAAGACTAGATGAAGGATTTCTCCTGAGGAGAATGAAAATAATGAAGTCTGCAGTGAGTACAAATCAAAGCCAATTAACTCTGCGATACTGCTGCACAGATCGCAAATTCTGCCAGTGCAGTTTAAAGCAACAAAATAAGAAAAAGCTCCATTAAAATATTTATTAGCTCTAAAGCAAGTCAATCATAGAATAAACAAGCTATATTAACATTTTATGTCGTGTCAAACAATACGTCTTCCACTTACATCGGTGCTCTGTTCATGTATGCGGCAAGTCACAAACCACGAGCTCTCCAGGGACTGCTGCAAGCTCCCTAACAATTCCTTTTTTTACAGATACAAGAGGAGCAGGAATACCTACATTTTTTGTGTATGTGTGTTTTAGAGCAGGGTCTACAGGGTGTTCAGGGTCTACAGGGTATTTTAGAGCAGGGTCTACTAGGTCAGACTTAAAGTGATCCACTTGTTTACAGCCTCTCAGGGGCCAGGATTACAGGTGTGCACCACCATGCCCAGTCTCAATCACCATCTCAGCACACTTCAGGGGCAGGACAGAGATGGCAGGCTGAGGGATTGAACCCATGGCCCCGGAAACTGCCTGCAGGTGCTTTAATCGGCTGAGCTATTTGGCCAGCCTTTCTCTACATTCTTATAAGGCACAAGGTCTTGCTCCTCTGCCAAGCTTGAGAGACCTTAGGGATTTTGTACATTCCACTTCTGGATGTTCAGGGAAAGGCATGTGATATTGGACTAGATCCCAGTGTATTCCCCTGAGTGGGGGTTCAGGGATGATAATGTGACCCAGGACAAGCTGGAGAAGGGGTGACTATCCGGATTTCTTTCTGGCGATCAGAAACACACTGGCCAGCTGGAACACCAGTTGAAAGATCAAAGGTAACGTAGCTGTGGCTTTCACGTGGCCTACATTTGGAATTCAACTGCTCACATAGCCAGGATGTGGAAAGTATGGCTGGGAGAGGGCAAAGGGCTCTATGGACTCCGTGTATTCCTGGACTTCCAGTTAATGGATCAAAACATTTTCCCTTTTTTTTTGTTTTTGTTTTTGTTTTGCAAGACTCAGTTTGGATTTTTTTCTGTCACATGTAAGAGAAAATATCACAATGAATATAGTACTTAATACAATTAGAGATTCCCACTGGATGTTATGCCCATTGTTCTACTATGCGCAGGCACAGTTATGCATCGTGTGGCCTTCTGTGTCTTCTCTAACCTAGGA
Source organism: Myocastor coypus (assembly GCA_004027025.1). Taxonomy (NCBI): domain Eukaryota; kingdom Metazoa; phylum Chordata; class Mammalia; order Rodentia; family Myocastoridae; genus Myocastor; species Myocastor coypus. Next base: position 40,016 of record PVJA010002373.1, read on the forward strand.
AAAGGACACCTGCCACATGGGATAAGCATACTCAAGCCAGTATGGGTTAATATCATTAGCCAGGCGTGGTGGCGCACGCCTGTAATCCCAGCACTCGGGAGGCTGAAGCAGGAGGATTGGTGCGAGTTCGAGACCAGCCTGAGCTACAAAAGTGAGCTCAAGGCCAGCCTCAACTGCATAACGAGACCCTGTCTCAAAAAGACAAATATATATATATATATATATATATATATATATATATATATATATATATATATCAGATGAAACATGGTGGCAATGTTGTGAGCATCATGGGTACCGGAAGGCACACCCTCAGGAGCTAGCTGGTGGGACAGGCCAGTGCCCCTCCCCACTCATTCTCCCCCTTTCAGTGCTGAGCTTAGGCCATGGGAGGGGTAGATCCCATCCATGCACCGGGAGGGCCCCTGGGTAGCCTTGCTTCTCCTTTTAGGTTACTATGACTGAAGCTTCTATGTACATATAAGCATAAGCTTGTAAACATGTTTTCCCATGTGTGTGTGTGTGTGTGTGTGTGTGTGTGTGTGTGTGTGTGACTGGCTCAGCCTACCTCTGGGGTCAGGGCTGACTTTCAGGGGATCAAACCGTGGTCCCTGTGCTTCTCTAAGTTTGCCTAGGCAGGTGCTTTAAGCCACTGAGCTATCTCGCCCACCCCAAACATGTTTTTGTCTGAAAATAAATTTTCATTTATCTGGTCTAAATATCCAAGAGGGCAAATGAGGAATGATTTTTTTTTTTTAAAGGCTGCGTCTTTGTTCACCACATTCATCCAAATACCTCCCTTCTCTGTTCCCTGTCCTTGGTCTTCAAGGGGCAGTGCCATTGCTGACCTCTGACTTATGCCAGAGGAAACACCCAAACCTTAGCTGAGCTGAGTGTGCTGATGTACTTTCTGATTCTGCACTCAGTATTCGGAACATTTTCTGAACCTGTTGCCTAGAAACAAGCAGCTGAGGGTGCAACTATCAGATCTCTCTTTCAGTCAAAAGGGCTGCAGGTGCCAGCTAGGCCCACAACACAGGTTCCAAGCTGTGGGGCCTGCTGCATGAGCCCAGAAATAGCTCAAGCGATGAACTACAAGCACATAATCCCTCCCATCTAAACCACTGCCTCGTGTTTCAATTCATCACACTCAATACACAGGCACCTAGAAAAGGTGTTAATTCTCTGTTCTGGAGAATTCCATCTTCCGAATATCAAAGTTGTGAGTACAGCAGGCAAGTAGTGGAGATAGGAGCCAATTGTTTGGTCTCGTTGCAGTTCATCTACAGGTAGCAATAAATCTGTTCATTCTTCCACTGAGAGACAAAAATTGTCTGCCACATCCCATGAAAAACATCTTTAATAAACCAAGGGAGGAAACAAAGTGCATTCGTCATAGGTACACAGAGTTCCACTGTAATAGGCACAGGCGTCGCTCTGTCAATCCTTGTTTCTACACTAGAATCTGAACAGAAACACATAATTTGGTGTGTGGGGGTGGTGCCGGGTGCTGGATGAAAGGCTGCACAGTGAGCCTTCCAGATTCAGAACACTTGCCCTTCCCACTCACGCAATGCACTCGATTAGAAAGGAGAAAATTCAAGCTCAGTATTTTATTCCAGGAGTATAGCATGTGATTCATTGGCGTCAGCTGGGCAGATTATACCTACCTAGAAAGAAAAGATAAGGAAATGAGAGAGAGAGAGAGAGAGAGAGAGAGAGAGAGAGAGAGAGAGAGAGAGAGACAGAGAGAACAGAGTGAGAGAAAACAAGGGTCAGAGAGAAACTTGCCTCTATGCAGCTTGCACAGATTCGGTATGCCATGTTCACATCCATGGTCACAGAAAGACATGGCCTGTTGGGAGCACAGACAGGGGCCAGAAGCTTAAGCTGTGCCCTTGAATTGTCATCTTGGAATGACAGGACGTAAACTGAGCCCTGGGAGAACAGAAGGAAATAGGTAAAGGGAGGAAAATGGGCAGAGAAGGAAAAGCTTGTCCTCCGATGGGTATGCCATGCTCTTCTCAGCGCCTAGGTCTGAGGAGAGCTGAGGAGCAGCTGTGCTGATTTATACGCACTTGAAGAGCTGAGGGTGATGCCGGGCGTGGTGGCTCATGCCTGTAATCCCAGCACTCGGGAGGGTGAGGCAGGAGGATCGCTGTGAGTTCAAGACTAGCCTGGGCTACAAAAGTGAGCTCAAAGCCAGCCTGAACTGCACAGTGAGACCCTGTCTCAAAAAGCAAAAAAAAAAAAAAAAAAAGAAGAAGAGCTGAGGGTGAGAAGAAAGCAGGAGCCAGGGCAGGGGTGCTGTGCCAGAGCAGCCATGCTTCTTCTACCTCAGCACAAGAGATAGAGGAAATTTTCTTCATTGGCCATATTCACTATTTTCCTAAATATGTCTTTAATATCTGTATATACCAATGAAACATTTGCTGAAAAGGATCCAAATAAGATAAAATGCTGTTAGATTATCATTTAAGGTTTAAAAGCAAAGATCTACTGGGGCAATAGTTGCAAGGAAAATCCCCTTGGGACTCTATTTGTCCTGCATTCTCGAGGCCCTTTGGTGCCTCCACATAAGCTTTCTTTGCTGGCCACCACTTACAGTATGTGTCTCTGCCACCCACCTCCTGTTCCTCAATACTATCAGTGTCTTCTGTCAATTCCCAAATCATGTGATGTGCGGCTATGTTTTTGTCTCCGTTTGTTTATTTCTATTGGCCAGCTGAGATCCTTGAATGAAGACAATGTGTCTATCAGGTGTGGATTTTCACTCTGTTGTTCATTCATTCATTCATTCATTCATTGACTGTATAAGTATGTACCATGAGAGCCTTTCATGCCTAGAAACACAGCTCAGGGGATGGACCACTGGATGCTCCCTAGCTCCATGCAATCTACATTAGATGAAGTACAGAGTTGGTTGTGGAAGCAACACTTGGTCTTCCGGCTTCCAAAGGAAGCATCTAGAAGAAGTTCCAGTTGACCAGCATGGCTAAAAGGGAGGGTTTCGAGGATAGTTGAGTTCATTGACCAGCATTCTGCAGAGAGACCTTCAAAAAGCTACCTGAGATTCCATAAGGGGTGGAGACTCCCATCTCTCCCACCCATCCCTGCTTCCCACCACAAAAGCAGCATCTCCAAAGCACATATCCAGTTTGCCGGATCCAGGCCGAGGTTCTGCATAGGAGACACAAGCACCTATTTCTTCAGTCGTATTCTCTTCTTCTTCCCATGATGTCTGAGTTTGGACCTGGTACGCCAGCTCCATCAGACTTCTCTGCATTGGGCTAAGGAGAAAGACTATCTGCAGAGGCCTAGAACAAAATATCCAAGAAATTATGGATTCCTGTTCTTCATCCTCAGATCGGTGCAGACCCTACCTTTGTTCTTGACAACGTGGTGATTCAATTTCAGAGACATCACTACCGTTGTCTGTCACTGCTCCTTGTGAGGGGGTCCACGGATTCAGCTCACTGAGTTTATTTTGCTGACTGACTGACTGACTCGCTTACTGAGAGTTTGAGGTCTTATCCCTTCTCTCCAAGCCCCTAGGTCATAATGTAATTCACCTATCTTCTCGCTAAACTGCATTTTAGATTAGGAAGACAGCTTTTTCTTAGACATGAAGTATCTCATCATTACATACCAGAAGAGGATTTCCAAGATGTTCCTGTCCATAAAAAATCTTCTCCAAGTCAATACTGTCTTCCAGATCTGTAGATGTAGAAGCAGACAAAATATCATTCTTACAGTTGCACCTCCCTATGCATCCAATTCTAATTTCCAAATGGCCTTCCACCAGTATTTTCTATGCTTAATGGTAAGAATCAGATGGAAATATTTCAAACAGATTCCTAAGCCCTCTCCCTTCAGAATCCGCTTTACCAATTTTGAGTGTGATCAGTGCATTCAGCCTGTTTTTCCGCTTTCAAGAGATTCTCATGGCTGTGTCAGTTTGAGAAGTATTGCTTCAACCAGTCATACACCAGACATGGATTTCAAGGCTCTAAATGCAGACAACAACTGAGGAAGTTTAGTACAAGTGTGGAGGAGTTTTAAGCTTTCAGATAAGAGAACTTTTAGATGCTTCTCACTTCTATATATTTAGAGAAATCTCAGTTGTAGACACGGCCTCTGCTACTTAAAGGTTGTCTGCAACTGATGGGTTATTATTCATTTGCTGAAAAGATCTATCGCAAGCTCAAGCCTCCCAGAGTTCATGGTCCATCAGGAAAGGCTGAGAGTAAGTAAAAATGTTGCTAGTATGCAGAACAGAAGTAATGGGGAGCTGTAGTGTACCCACGGAGAAATTTATTCGGACAATAAAAAGCCAGAAAGACTACCGAAGCAAGAGATGCTTTTGGTACTATAGTCAGTCTTCAAAGTTACAGTCCCCTTTTCCTGCAAAAATGGGCACCACTACTTTTATTAGCAAGGGTTCCAATATAAATTGCATAAAATAATGTGGCTCATCGTCGACACTTACTGGACGCTAAATGTCCTTTCCTTTTCTATTATTGTTGTTAGGAAATCAAAAACATTAATAAAAAGTAATGAAAAGGATGTACCACAGCTTCATAAGTATATTGAGCTAGATTGGTGAGATGAGCTTTAGGAGGCTTAAATCAATAGCCTCCAACATTACAAGTTTCACTGGTGGCCCGCAGCAATTGCAGAACATTTGACTGTGTATGCATCTGCTTCCTCTTAGACCAAAGAGAAGAATTTTCTTTTCCTTTCTTCTTTTTTTTTCTTTTATTTCTGCTTAGCAACATCAATAGGGAGGTGGGTCATGCCCACACACGGTTCTCTGTAGAACTATTGTGAGGACAATATGCAATGTGTCAACTTTTTGAAAAAGAAAGGGGGAAAGAAAAAAAAGTAATGTTGATTGAATGTGTTAATATTTAATTGTTTGATCAATCTTATATACCTATATCTATTAATCTAAACTGATCTGATGATGAAAATATGTAATATAACCATTCTTAAATTTAAACAATAAAAATATTAAATCATAAAAAATAAGGATATTGAAGTATAAAATAATTGTAACTAATGTACCTTAACCCATTATTCTAAGTATAAAACAAAATATGCCCAGGTACTGGCTCCTCTGTTTGGCTTCATTTCAGCTACATCAGTTCAGAGAAGGAATTGCCTCCCCTGCGTTCTGTGAATTCTTTGCCATATATCCAATGCACAGTTGGACAACACTAACTATATTTTATTTAAATTAAATACAGACACACACACACACACACACACACACACACACACACACACACACACACACAGATCTTCATTTTGCAAGTCATGTATAATCATTAATCCAATCAAGAACCCAGCAAGGAGGTTATATGCCTCCCATTTAATTATCCCAGGTTTATAATCCATAGTGGAGGAAATCCGGAGATAGATGCCCTCTTATTAGCCTAATGGGTGGAAGCTAATAAAGATTAAATGAATGCTCTCTAGTCTCCTTTCTCTTAATAGAGATGTCAGGTCATTATTCTAACTGATGGATAGTTTATTAAGAAAAATCATTTAAAGAAATTAAAAATTTGGGCCAGTCAGATAGCTCAGCAGATTAAAGTACCTGCTTAGGTAAGCACAGAGGTTGAGGATTTGAGGCCCTAGACCTGCCATGCATACCCTGAATCCAGGGCACGCTGAGGTCGAGATTGAGACTGGGCGCATGGCTATAATCTCAGCACTTGGGAGGCTGAAAGCGAGAGCATCACTTTGAGTCTGATCTGTGTAGTGAGACCCTGGAGACTCTGTACTAAATTCATAAAAAAATTAAAAAATTATATTTTCCCCTGACCTGTTTTGATATACACATAGTGTTCTTCAGAGAGAGCTCTTAGGCCACTTAAAATAACAAAAAGTTAATTTAAATATCTGCATCATGAAAAGTAAGAACAATTTTAAGGCTGAAGGAACTTTATCTGATTTGACAGAAAAAAAAGTCAACTTCTAAGTACAATTGTATTTTTAATATATACTTAAATTTTGAAGTGGCTAAAGGTTTTTTTCTTTTAGATAATTGGAGATTTTTTTGTTTTGTTCACTGTAGATTCTTTTCTTTCATATTTCTGTTGTTGTTATCAAATGTCTTTTAGTACAGGTTCTATAGGGTCCCACTACATAGGCCGAAGTCGCGCTGCTCCTCCTGCTTTCAGCCTCCCAAGCCCTGGGATTGCAGGTGCACACAGCCACTCGCAGCCCCCACTGCTGCCTAAGCATGCCTCAGGGGCGAGGCCAGCATGGCATGCAGGGCTTGGAGCCCCAGTCCCCGCAGCTGCCTAAGCAGGTCTTTAGTCCACTGAGCTATCTGGCCAACACTATTTGTAAATTCTAATTGTGAGCACATTTGTCACACAGCCAACAGGAAGCACAGACACACGTGCTGTGTATATTTTAAATGAGACTTTTGCCGAGTTCATTATTAAATAAATACACCTAGACTAGAACAAGCTGGGGTAAGACATAGATTTGCAATGCATTGTGTGTTAATGATTATAAACATTAAAATCATAGGGACACACATACTCAAGAACCTAGAAATGAATAAGTGTGGTCCTAGAAAATATATGTATATATGTTATTCTATACATTTTAAGCATATATATGCATATGTATATATATATATATATATATATATATATATATATATATTACTAATACCATTATAGGTTCTCCTATTAGAGTTCTAAAAATTATTAACTAACTTCTAAAAATTCAATTTGGCCAGTTTCACTTAAAAATCAAGCTTTATGGATTTTGTTGGAATTCAGTACAACTGGTAACCCATTCCTGCATTATTACATTTGACTGGGGCTCTGCGGTCAGTTCCCCTTTATAGAAGGAGTGCATAATTTCCCCAAACCTATCTTCATTCCTCCATTTACTGTTTTCCTTTCTCCCCTGATGGTGATCTGAATTTGGAACACCAGCCCTATCCTAAGGCCCTCCTGACACAGAGAATGAAATTTTTCCAAGGAAAAAGAAATCTGATTACTTTATATATCTCTGACAATGCTGCCTAATAAGCATCACAAGCTCAGCAACGCACAAGCAAGAGCATTTGTTTTGCTCACGTGTCGGGAAATCAGCTGGGCCGCTCTGGGATGGCAGGGCTCTGCCTCACTCCTCCTCCTCCTGGCCTCCACAGATCAGCCAGGAAGCTGCTCTGCAAGGCAGTGCCAAGCATGAAGAAGGGCCAGGAGAGCACACAGCCCTCTTCGCGCTTGGGGCCTGCACTGGCATGCCGTCATCACTGCCCTTTTTAGTGAATAAAGCAAGTAACACGGCTGAGGTCCAGTCAAGCGACAGGGAAATGTCAGTTGCCTCTCTAACGGGAAAGACTTCAAAATCCAAACATGGAAGAGTTAGGTACTTAATTAAAGCCAGGGTTCAATCAACCTCTGAGGAGGTACGTCGTTATCCATCGCGCAACCTTCACCAAGCCACTGTTCACCTTTCACTTTTGCTCCCAAGCCATTTGATTTGGAGACACCTGATCTAATTTCACCATAGGGGGCTCTTGCATAGAGAAAAAAAGTATCAATGCCCTGAGGATAGCCTCCTTCCTAACCCAATGTTCTTTTGCTTCTCGGTTTGATGATAAAGCACTATTACCTTAACCACTGGAAATAAAACCAGCACTCACAGATTTTTCCAATAGATTTTCATATTTTAAAGATGTTATGGAGACAGAGAAGAGATACGCTCAGTGTATAGGGTGAATGAATACATTAAAAATAAGTTATTAAAATGAAAATTATGCTGCATTAATCTCCCTCCAAATACTTCCTTCACCTCAGCCACACTCATCCCATCGCCCTTGTCTTTCATCCTGTAGTTACACTGTCAAGTGAACCTCGGTGTGCTGATGTGACTTGAAACATTTATCTTGTGTGGTCCTTTCAGCTCTGCAGAAGGGGCGGGCCTTACACAGTGCTATTCTGCTGAACAAGATGGACAAGGACACACAGGGATGTTGTTGCAAGCCTGCACTTACCAGGAGCATCCCGAAACTTTCAGTCACATCTCATAAAAACACAAAAGACTTCCAGCGCTGCTTCAGAAACCATCAAGCATGATGGCATGAGAGTGCTTGCAAGGATGGGAAATATATTGAGAGAGAGTAAACACAATATGTCTTTCACTGAAATCAATTTTTATAAAGAACCATTAAACACACATTGTAGTTTTTGATCAGCCCTTGTGCTATCGAGATAGATAACACAAGATAGATAAATTGATGAATCAAAAGAGTGAAAGACCAAAGGCCAAAAGACCAATAGATGAATACAATCGATTTTTTTTTCTGTGGTCACTTTGATTTGAGATTTCAGTGCTGATAACTGAATGTGGGCCTTATACGTCCTGAATTTTTCTAACAGAATTCCTCGGGGCAAAATGACTGTCCTTCAGAGACATGAGTATGAGAGCAGATGCTTCTAGTGGTGGCCCGCTTTTGGATAATCCTTGACATTGTGCCAAAAAGGAGCATAGAATTGAGTTCTCTACCTATCAGCAATACTGATAGACTGGATTTTAATCAACAATTAATTTGTTGATTTGGGGTAATTTGTTGCACAGCAATAAATAAATAGTTCACCTACTTATTAAACATGTCGGACACATCAACTTCCTCTTGGGCCATCCAATGATTTCTTTCTCTAGTTCTCCAGAGAACAAAATTAGTGTAATGTCATGATGAGTCAAAAAATGGAGATGTTTTCTATGTGAGTAAGAAGTGTTCTAAAGCCTTAAAATGGGCAGAGTTAACAATAGCCAATTGGTAAAATATTTCAGTGTAAATCCACTATGTGAAAGTTGAGATACAAGTTGAGTTTAGGACCATTAGGCAACTTAATAGAAGTAAGAAATACATTATGGAAAGATAAAAATTTCTCTTCTTTTCCAGAAAGTGTCCAGAACTTGCAAATTCTATTTCATAGGCAAACACTTGCTTTTCACAGATGTGATTAAATTGAAATTACGTTTTAATGGCTGACTGTGTCAACTTGAGAAATTTAGGTAAGAGAAACTTAACTAAATCACCTCAGCAATTCTGCACCCAAGAGTGTAGAAGATTCACCCTGGCTGCTTAGATAGTACAAAGGGGAAATGAGGAAAGACTGATCTATTTCTGGCCTTCAGAAGAGCTCCAGTCTTCACCCTCAGCCACGATGTTCTCTCCTGGCTTCAAGCGTAGACTCTGGCTACTGGCATAGAACCTTCAGCCTCTCACGAGGGGCTCTTCAGCCTTCCATGGCAGACTCACGGGCCTCCTCACATAGACTGTAGACCCTGGACTGAATCTTTCATCTCCAGTATGCAAATGCCCTCTGCACACTTCCTTATCTGATTCTGTGGTTGACCATAATAAGCCGGTCTTGTAATTTCTTATACACCATACATCGCGAATTATATTTGTTTCTCTAATAAAACATTGACTCACACATACATTAACAGATCTATAATGTCAATGTTTTCTGTCAATGAAATTCAAAAGTAAACTAACCTTGCCATTCTTTGAAAAACTTGGGGAAAATTTTTCTCAGTTTCATTTGGTCACAACCTAGAATCTTCACTTCTTCTTACAAATAAATAAGAACATTATTGTTTTAGAGTTTATTAGTGTCTGATGTCCTACATAATTTGGCATAAGCAAATGCAGATTCTTGAATTTTCTGGCAGAAATTCAGTAGATGGAATGCCAAGACCAACTTTGTATTACCTGATGAAAGATGGATGCATTCACCTATTCTGTTGTGTACGTCCTTGTGGTAGCTTACATTGGACATGAAAAGAAAATAGCATGCAAAAGGCAATAAATAGAGAGCAAAGCTCAGAAACCAAAGACTGAATCTTGAACAGTATTTCATTATACTTCCACTAAGTTAAATTAAACCAGGAAGGTATTCTATATCTGGATCTTTATCTAATTACTGAAACCAGAAAAAAAAAAAATCTGCTCATTGTATTTTCCAATTTGCATTGGGCTTTTTACATCCTAATTAAAAAAAAAAAAAAAAACTCAACTAATAAAAACTTTTCAAGAAAACAAAATGAAGTTCTATTTACTTTTTTTTTTTTTTTTTTTTTTTTTGGTGGGACCAGGGTTCGAACTCATGACCTTGCACTTGCCCAGCAGGCACTTGTGCCTCGGAGCTATCTCCCCAGCCCCCTATTTACCTTTTTTGATATGTTCCAAATTATTGCTTGCTTCATGCAACTTGTTATACTCGTAAGTTACTTAAGGATAATAATTTCAATATGGTTCACAATGTTTTATTGGAAACATCAGTAGTTAGGGAATGCTAGAATGAAATGTGTTTCTAAAAGCCTTCAGGGGGCTGGGCAGGATGGCTCAGTGGTCTAAAGCGCCTGCAGGCAGCTGCAGGGACCATGGTTCCATCCCCGGCACCACATGCTGTGCCAGCCCTGCCCTCAAGGCAGGCTGAGCCAGCCATAAAAATAAACAAACAAAAGTTCTGAAACAAGAAAAAAAAATCATAAAATTAAAAAAAAAAAAAAAGGTTCTGAAACAAGAAAAAAAAAAATAAATAAAATAAAAAATTCTTTTAAAAAAAATAAAAGCCTTCAGGTTGGAGTTGAAGAGTGCATTGGTTTGCCATGGGTACCTCAACATCTATCCCTCATTCTTTAATAATCTATTTCCATAATCTCCAACAAAATAATAAATACAGTGTATTGCTTTCCAAAAGGATACGGTCCTCCTTGGTGAAAAGAGAAAACAGAGAGACTGAGCCTGCCACAGCTTCATGGTAAGAGCTTCAGAAAATTATAGTTGATGATTGCAGTTTTGCAACTGAAAATTTTATAACTGAAAATAACGATGAGCGAGGTTGACTGTCACACACATGGCAAAAGTGTGAATTGGCTGTTATGTCTCCTTCGTTTAGAGTGAAAAGGAAGAATTTCTTATTACAGAGTACAATAAAATGAAGGAAAGTTTTAAAAAGAAATTTAAGATTGTAATATATAACAATAAACATACTGTCCACTAATTAAATATATTATGTGATACACTTAATATTAGATAATTAATATACTAATAGATACATTAAATAATAAAGACTGAACAAACTATAAACATAAATAAAATCTAAATACTGGGACTGCTCACAAAGATATAACCCTAACACATGGACATAAAGAGAGATATTGGAAAATGCAAGGTTCTGAGTTTAATCCGTGGTACAATAAAGAAGAGAGAACTATTATGATAAAGCAAAAATGTCCCATCTCTCAGAAAGGTTAAGTATGTCCTGAGACCTGGAACCTATGCACATTACCTTATATCCCAAAAATAGTTTTGCAGATGTGTTCAAAGTTGGTAAGATCTGAGATTCTTGGGCAGCCCCTAAATACCATCATAAGTTTTCTTATATGAAGGACATTTCAGGTAGACAAGAAAGTGGGAGAGTTAATGGTATCTGAAGTATGTGGAGACTGGATGTTGCTACTCTGCTACTTCTAGTGGCAGGGCAAAAGGCCTGTGAGATAGCTTGGCAGACTAAGCCCCTGCTTAGGCAAGTGCAGGAATTGAGGTTTGATCCCTGGCAGCATATGCTACACAGGCCCTGACCCCAGGAGCTCTCAACCAGCTGCTGAGACTGGGCATGGTGGCGTAGGCCTGTAATCACAATACTGGGAAAGCCAAAATCAGGAGGATAACTAGGAGTCTGGGCTGTGCAGTGGGAACCTGTACCAAATACATAAAAAGAAGAGAAAGCCAGTCAAGAATTAACTGTACAAGCTGGCAAAGGAAGGACTGTGACCTTTGAAACGAAACTGACTTCTGGCATCTGGTTTCCAAAACTGAAAGAGAAATAAATGTTTGTTATTTTGGGCTAGAACTAGAAGCCCCAGTCAGAAACACAATAGCCACAGGTAGCGAACACACATACAGAAGCACAAGTCTCCAAGTCAGCTTTCTAGGCAGGCACGTTGTCACCACCCCAGGGAATGTGCAGTGTGGCACTCTTAACAATGGCATCAAATGACCTCTACTTTACCAAAAGTGATCATTCCACCCACAGGTGGGCAATAATTCCTTCAAAGCCAAAGCTGGACTCTGTAAGTTTTCTTGTTACAAAAATTAGAGTATCAGTGCAAAACTCCAACTGCAGGTGAGGATGAGTCACGTGTTTGTCATATGTTGCTCTAAGAAATTCCTAGTATCTCTTCGTGAGGTACGGGGTCACAGCTGATTACTTCTCCAAGCCTGTCTTCCAATATACTCACCTCTGAGTTTTTATATTGATAGAGAGACACGTGAATCATCTGTTGTAAGGACTTTTTCATTTTTAAGTTTACATTTTTAAATATCAAAATCATGCCTAAATTGCTTCTTTAATTTTCAAAGTCTGCATTACAATTATCATTGTTAAATTTAGTAGAATGGTGGAATATTTTCACTCCTCTACGTTTCTAATTTCACAACTAAAGAAATATCTTAGTTATTGCAAAGGTTATGCCAAATTCTAACTCTCTTTTATTGCCAAGAAATAGAATAAGAGAGGCCTTTCCCTGCTCCTTCAGAGACTAGTTTTACGCCTGGAACACCCCTCCCAACAGTCTGCTTTGTCAGCACTTGCCACATTTATAACTAATAACCAATTATGTTATTGCTTATATAATGTCTTTCTCCTTTAATAAGAGTGGGTCTCAGGAGAGGAAGGCAGATAGGTGTATACCTTATGTGCTTTCTATTTACAGTGCCTAACATCATCTGATTTGTAACAAATAGCTGTGGACTATATTGTTCAAAATAAACATGATATTGTTTCTGCTTATTGAGCTCATTAAAGTATTTACCTATTATTTTTATATTAATCATTCCTATGTAAGTTTGGGTTCCTCAGAAGAACAAAATCAATAGGAAAAAAATTAACACTATGTACGTATTTTTTATGAAGAGGATTTATTAGTTAAGCTTAGAAGATAAGAAGTGGGAGAGTCTATAGGGGAACTTGCTTTCCAGAGAACCAAAAGACTCAAGAACGGCTCACTCTAAGCATCTGGAAGGCGCAGAGTGAGACAGACCCAGAGTGTGGCATTAGTCTAAAGTTGAAGGGCTAGAAACTCCCCGGAGAGTCTCTAGTATGTGCTGACACTGAAAAGCTAAGTCAGATGGAGTCTGCTTATCACAGGCAACGCAAACGCCGAAAAGTCAGCCCAAGTGCAAAGAAGCTTTTCAAGATACAGGTTGATGTCTCTCTTCTTTCCCATTCATTACATCCAAGCTATAAGCACCCCAAATTAGGGTATGCCTTCTCCCCACAGCTTATTGGTCTACATTCCAGTCCTGTCTGGAAAGAGTCCACAGAGACATGGGACATGATCTAGGTACTCTAGCATGCCATGACAGCCAGAGTAGCATAAAGAAACGTGTACTGCACATGCTTACTTAAAAACATGCCACTTGTCATGTATTGCTTGAAACATTTCATTTTTCCTTGAGTGTTACAAAAAGAACATCAAATATATTATTTAGCAAAACATTATAAGATATGGATGAGTGCTTCATATCCTGTGAGTATCAGAATAAAATTTTAGGTGTCAGATAGCATATTTGTCTCAAAGAATTTATAATCATATTAAATCACAATAAGAATACATGTGTGCTAAGAGAAGAAATTGCTTTATATACATGGAATATGTGTAAATTAATATCTCAAGTTACAATATTTTCAAATTAGTAGCATAAAAGTCTGATAACAACGAATTATATTTATCAGTAACTAGCATATAAGTATACGTAAAATGAAAATGATACCTGATGGTGGTGTAGAAGATAAAAGACATCAATGCTGTCATTCTCAGCCCCCAAAAGAGCTAAAATTATTCAAGATAGTAAAAGGCTTGATGTAAAATTAGTATGAAAAGTGGTGTAGACAAACAGCTCTAGTGTAGTGGCTTCATCTGTCCTCAGTAAATAAGCAGGCAGGAATCAAAAGAAGAGACAACTTGGATTATAGCTGGAAATGAAGCAGGCTCCGGGGAAATCCAAGCTAAGGAAGTGGCTCTGAATCAAGCTGAAAATATATGGAAAGACATACATCATCATGAGGGTAATGAGTAGGCCCACTAGCGCGTACTGGGAGCGTGTGGTATACGCGGTGGAAATGGTAACTTCTATCGTGTTCTAGATGCTGGAAAACACCATCGCCTCTCCCGTCCTGCAGAGCGCACGCATGTGCTACGAATCTTGCAGAGGAGGCTAGAAGAGAAGGACCGCGCGTGCTACCACAGGGTGAGGCCGGCAGCACTGCTCAGCCAGAGCAGGGTATCCAACTTTATTTTGTTTTACTGGTTTTTTTATTGTATTTTTTAATGTATTTAGTAGAGGGTCTACAGGGTCTCAGTACACAGAGTGGACTTGTGGTGATCCTCCTATTTTCAGCCTCCTAAGAAGTGGGATAACAGGCACACACCAGCACACCTGGTCTTGATCACCATCTCAATGTGCCCTGGGGTGGGGGCAGGGCCGGCATGGCACGCTGGGGATCAAATCCGCATCCTTGTAACTTACCTCTGAGCTAGGAAATCTAAATTTAGAGAGAGCCTAAAAAAATAAATTTTCATAAAGGAAGGAACACTTAGAGAGTATTTCATTGATTTTCCAAATAATCTGTAGATCAATTGACCTGGATTATCTTTGCAATGTTAATTTTTCAAACAATAATATTGCATATATATGTATATGTGCCACATAAATCTTTTAAAATAGCATAAACATAACATACAAATTTATACGTTATATAACAAAGTTGTTTATTATAGCATAAAATATATTTACATACTTGGAACATATAAACATATACTTGATATTATAGACAGATAAATAGATAGATAAGTAGATAGATAGGCAGACAGACAGACAGACAGACAGACAGACAGACAGATAGATAGATAGATAAAAGACACAATTTAAAACTGTGTAAAATTCTTAGACCAGTGAGATGGTTCAGTGGTCTAAAGTGCCTGCTTAGGGAAGCTTAGGCAACAGCAGGGATCGAGGTTCAATCCCTGCCACCATATGCTGCGCCAGCCCCACCCCCAGGACAGGCTGAGCCAGCCATAAAATAAAATAAAAATAAAAAGATTCCCAAGTACCCAGGAGTAGGGAAAAAAATTATAGCACTTTAAAAGAAACCTAAATATTTGAGAAGATGAAATATTTATATGGAATTAATTTTATAGGTTTGTAGTTTTCATATAATTTGTGTATGAGGTTTTTAAAGGAATTTATCAACTTTTATTTATCCTCCACATATGTTTTAAAAGAATGTAAAGATGAGAATAAAGATACAACTTGTTGAAAGTTGTGGAATGCAGTAAAAATAGTGGTTGGAAGGAAATTTTCAACATTGAGAGCATACACTTAGCAAGAAGAACGCTCTACTACAAACAGTGTAACTACACAGCACAGGAAAGCAAGAGAAGAACAAATTAAGCTGACAGTTAGCGGAAGAACCAAGGGTGGTAGTGCTCGCCTGCCACCCCATCAGGCAAGAGAATCGCCAGGAGTTCAAGGACAACCTGAACTGTGTAGTGAGACCTAGCCCCAAAACCAACGGACAGGGCTGGGGAGATAGCTCAGTGGCTTAAGCTCTTGCCTGGCAAGTGCAAGGTCCCAAGTTTGATCCTCAGTACTGCAGGCCATGCCAGTCCTGGAGCCCTGGATGGGCAGTGCCAGCCCCCACATGTGGCACGGTGGCGCATGCCTGTGATGACATCTTTGGAGAGGCTGAGAAGGATCACTGTGAGCCTGAGCTATGTAGCAAGACCCTGTGCCAAATAAATAAATGAATAATTTTTAAAAACAACAAACAAAAATAGGTCAACAAAGTAAGTAAAAGAAAAGAAATAATGAAAATTGTAGTAGAAATGAGTAAAATAAAAAAAATAGAAACTCAATACAGAAACATCATTGAAACAGAAGGTTGCTTTTGAAAATATCAGTGAAATTGATAATAAGAAAAACATAACATCATAAAAGAAAGAATATTATTATTTCAAGGCTCATGGATATTAAAAGGATTAAAGGAAGTACTATTAACCATTCTGTGACCACAGATTGGGTGATCCGGAAGAAATTAAGCAGTTCTTTGAATGCCATAACTTGCCAAAATACACCCAAGAAGAAATAGATCATCTAAATAGACTTTTTATCTATTAATGAAATTGAATCAGTAGATAATAACATAAAACAGAATGCATCCTTCCTAAATGGGTTGGCTGGAAAATTATATTAAAAATTTAGAAAATTATGCTAATTCTTTACAATTTATTTTGGAAGACAGAAGCAGAGAATACAATATAACTCATTCTGTAAGGCTAATATCTTAAAACCAAACAGATATTATGGAAAAACACTGTCACTACTTCATGAATAGAGATAGAAAAATTCTCTGGACAAAATAGTAGCAAATTAAATTCAGAAATATATAAAAGAAATTAAACACCATGATGAAGTAAAATTTATTCCAGAGATTACACCACCTGAGAGATGCTTCAGCATTTGAAAAACAGCTAATTTAATTCACCAACACACTAAAAAACTCAAATCAACAGATACTATAAGAACATTTGTTCAACTCGAGCATTCATTCATAATTTAAAAGAAAAACTCACTAATTAGGAATATAGAACTTCCTCAACTTTATAACAATTATCTACAAAAGTCTATAACACACGATGAAAGACTAGAAATTTTCCTGCCAAAATTAAGATCAATTCAAGGATATCTGTGATCATCCTTGTATTACATCGTACTAGCAGCCCTAGGAAATGCAATAAGACAGGAAAAAGAAATGTGGTGTTTTAGTTACTATTCTGTCATTGCTGGGACAAACACCTGACACACAAGCTTAGGGGAGGAAAGATTTATTTAGCTCACAGTTCATGGAGGTGTCAAGATGCTGCCCCTGCTTTATAGGGACTGGAGGAGGGGCTGGGGTGCTGCCATGTCCAGGATGATCTGCTCCAATCCTCAGAGAGACCGCCGCCTGGTGCTGGGGGGGAACACTCTGACAGAGCGAGAGTTTAATGAGTAGTGCCTCCCTTGGCCATGCCCCGTCAAGCCCCGCCCCTCCATCCTCACGCTTGACAGCCCCATGATTTACATGAGGCTTAGGGGGGACAACTAAATACAAACCACAGCAAGAGGTATACAAATTAGAATAGAAAAATATAAGAATCTTTTTGTTGGAGCCCGGCGGGATGGCTCAGTGGTCTAAAGCACCTGCTTGGAAAAGCTTGGGTGGCTTCAGGGACCACGGTTTGATCCCCGGCACCACATGCGGCGCCAGCCCTGCCCTTGGGGCAGGCTGAGCCAGCCATAAAAATGAGTGAATAAACAAACAGAGGTTCTGAAACAAGAAAATAAATAAATAAAATTTAATTTAAAAAAAAAAAAAAAAGAATCTTTTTGTTTACGAAAGCATCTATTTCTACAGAAAACTGGAATTAATGTACAAAAAGAGAAAGCCCTGGAATAAACAATTGTAGGAAATTTGTACAGCACAAGCTTCACAACAAAAGTCAGTCAGCCTCCTATGCATAAGCAGTGAACAATTAGAATTTGTGTTTGTGTGGTGCCCGGTATTGAACTTGGGACCTTGTGCTTGCCAGGCAGGTCCTTCTGCTGCTGAGATATATCCCTGTTCCAACAATTAGAATTTTATTCATTTATTTTTTAATGATTTTAGCACAGGGTCTATAGAGTACCACAGCGCAGATCAGACTTGTAGTGATCTTCCTGTTTTCAGGCTCCCAAGTGCTGAGATCACAGGCGCGCACCACCACACCCAGTCTCAGCTGCCAACTCAGCACTCCCCTGAGGGGTGCCAGCACAGCATGCGGGGGATGGAGCCCTGGTCACTGGGCATGCCTAAGCAGGAACTTTAGTCCACTGAGCTATCTGCCTGACCCAATAGTTAGAATTTTGAAGTTAAAATAGTATACTATTTATATTAGCAGCCATAAAAATAATATTTTTAACTTAAAGTTGGAAAATACATATAAAATGATACCTGGAAGATAAACAAGTTCTGTGAAATAAATCAGCTACCTAAATAACCAGAGAAAACATTCATTTTTTGGATCCAAATATTCAGTACTGTCAAGATGGTACTTCCCAATTTATCACTTTAGTGAATTCAGTTCTAAAGAAACCCTGGAGAGTTCTTTTACTAGTTACTGCAAACTAATTCTAACATTTATATGAGAAATGAAAGACCATAATCATAATAACTAGCACAATATTGAAGTAGAAATGCAACTTCAGAGGACTGACTTTATTCAAATTTAAGACTACAGACACAGTAACCAAGGCAGTGTGGTATTAGTAAAAGAACGGACAAATTGGTCAGTAGAACATGATATATAACTTTAAAATGGACCCTACAAACAGACTGTTGACTTTTAACAAAGGGACAAGAGTACCTCAATGGAGGAAAGCTGGTATTTTAAACAAATGGTGCTAAAATCACGGAATAAACACACGTGCACGTGCACACACATGTGCATGTGCGCACGCACACACAAACACACAGAGTCCAGACCCAGACCCTACACTTTTCACAAAAATTAACACAAAGTGAGTCATAAGCAAAATTATGATGTGCTAAACTAGAACTTCTTGAAGATGACAGAGAAGAAAATCTAGATGACACGGGACTTAGCAAGGACTTTTAGAAAGACCACCAAAGATCTGATTCATAAGAGAAATAATTAACAAATTGCATTCTATTAATGTGAAATACTTCTGCCCAGTGACAGATACTATATGAGAATGAGAGTGGAAAAAAAAAAAAAAACTAGGGACTGAAAGGAAATATTTACAAACTGTGTATCTGGAAGGTCTATTAGCTAAAATGTAATAAGAACACTTACATCTCAAATATAGGGAATTAACAACTTGATTAAAATTGGTCACAGGATACAGAGACAGTCCATCAAACAAGATATATAGACACCAAGAAGGCACATGAAAAAAAAAAGTTCAATGTCATATGTCATTAGGGAATTGCAAGTTCAACAACATCATCACATTTAGTACAGCAGAGAAAATTCAAAACACTGACAATACGCAATACTGATGAGGGTATAGAGCACAAGGAATTCTTTTTTTTTTTTTTTTGTATTTTTGAGACAGGGTCTCACTATGCAGTTGAGGCTGACCTTGAGGTCACTTTTATAGCCCAGGCTGGTCTCGAACTCACACCAATCCTCCTGCCTCAGCCTCCCTAGCTCCCTAGTGCTGGGATTACAGGCGTGAGCCACCACACCCAGCTCACAAGGAATTCTTTATTGCATGAGAATGCACAATGACACAGTCATTTTGGCAGGTAGCTTGGTAGTTTGCAATGAAGCTAAGCATATGCTTATCATAATTCTATCAGTCATGCTCTGGGTATGTATAAGGTCAGTGATCACACACCTATGTTACTATAGTCACACACATTGTTTTTCTTTTAATACAAAAACATTTAATGTCAGTTTTTTTCTAAACTAAAAACTTCAGTATTCAGTCTTATTTGCTGTGCTTGCACTTTGCAAAAATTAAGTGGGCTTTGGTTTAAAGTCTGGACAGCAGCTTCCAAGGGGTTCACCATCACTGTATTAGGTATATGTCTAGGAATATAGCAGGTGCATGTGGTTTTATAAGCGACTGTCAAGTAGTGTTCCACTGTTGTTTATTTCCATAATGAATAAGCCTATGTCTACACGAAGTCTTGTGCTCAAATCTTCATAGCAGCTTCACTTTTAGCTGTCACAGCTTGAAAACAGCTCATGTGCCTTGGTCAGTGTAGGTACCTGCAGGTGAATCCGGGGCATCTATGCTGCATGTATCCATCTTCTGGGACAAAATACTCACCACATGCAACTTTAAGGAAGAAGAGTTCATTTGGGTCCATGATTCAGAGGTTTCACTCTATGGTCATTTGGCTCTGAGGCAGAAACCCAGTTACAGAAAGGCATGGTGGGCAAAGTTGCTAACTTCATGGCAGCCAGGAAGCCAAGCAAGCAAAGAAGAGCCTGGGGAAAAGAAGCAAGGGATCAGACATGATCCCCGAATTAAATTCCCGTGGTTCTCACAGGCACAACCAGAAGCAGGCTCTACTGATCTCTTGGGCATCTCTCAAAGCAATTAAGTCAACCGTCAAGATCAACTACCATCAACACACTCCTTGTTGACTTGATACCTAAACACATCTTCTTAACCAATATTTGATCTTCACATAGAGAATGCAAATGCTAATGAAAACACACCACTTCCTCCTGAAATTTTTAACAGTTCCTACATTTTCAAAAGTCTAGGTCAAAAGTTCCACATGTGACTCAACGCAAACTCTCAGCTGTGAAGCCTCTCATAAAATTCAAAAACCAAGTTGCATGCTCCCAAGAAATAAGAACACCAAGTGTGTGTTCCTGTTCCAAAAGGGAAAAGGGGGAGGAATAGGAAGAAATAGAGCCAAAACAATAGAGAAACACCACAAGATAAACATTAAATCTCGCAGCTCCAAGTCTTTCATTGAAGGCATATAGCTACATGATGTGACTCTGAAAGGCTTGGAAAGCCTTGTTCATAGGCCCTTGCTGGCTGCAGCTCACATGGCCTCTCTCCTTGGCTGGCTCTGTTTCATGGTCCTGGCTTCTCCAGAAGGTTTCCACTGTAGCCTCAGTTTTACTGACATAGATTCAAGCATCGCCCTTTCATGGGCTATGAATGGGGGCTATGTCTCTGCCACATTACTTAGATTCCCAGGCCTTATTTTGACATCTCAGTAAAAGCAACTATATCTTATACCTCTTGCCTAAGAGACCTGGAAGCTTCCATTCCCTGCCTCTCAAAATTCATCCAGCTCATTTATAGATGAAACTGCTGGGTGATGAAATGCACTAGGAAATGTACTCGAGCACTCCATCAGACATGGGCATCTCCCTGAGATGTTCTAGCCTCAACAGAGCTCCCTCCTGAATGCAGCCTTGTAGTTATATCTAGCCAACTCTAGGAGGCAGAGGAACTGCCCCACTAATTCTAGGTATAACCACAGTCATGGTTACAATAGATCATTTTTTTTCTTAGTCCTCAGAGTTGCATAGTGGTTATTATACAAAAATAGATGTCTGAAACATGGCTTTGATTTTCTAGGTATTTGAAGCCAAAAGGAACTTAGTTTTACAAAACTATTGGAATAGCAAGATGAACTCCCATGTAGGGGACCCCTATTGGACTACAGAGTCCAAAGAGGTAACTCAGAACTACAATGCACATCTCAGGAAGCATCGGCTGCTGCCATGAGTGCCTCTGCAACCTCAAAGCTACTGACTGTGCCCTGTAACTCAAGGCTAACATCCATGGCTGCCTCTAGAACCCTTGTCCTTTCCTGTTCAGCAGCCCCCAGAGCTGGAACATGACTGGATTTGCTCTATGCCTTCTAAATCTCACTTGGTGCTAACTGAAAACATTATATTATTCCTATAGACCTGGAGTCAAAGGAACTTGGGAAGGTAGGTTTTAACTTTGCAACCTCAAATAATACAAGGGAGGCAGAATGGATAATGAGCAAAGAAGTCTAGCATCTGTCGCCACAATCAACAGACCCCGATTCTACTCATTATAACAGAGAACACAGATTTAGAGCCTGACATACACAATCTTCCACCTTGACTTGACTTCTTATTAGATATGTGCTTCGATAAAACTGAATATGAACCTCAGCTTCCTCTTCCATAAAAATTAAAATATTCTATCTTAGAGTGTAACTCAAATATACCTTTCAGAAAGTTTCTGGATGCCTGCATGGTGGAATCTGCCGTTAATCCCAGTACCTAGAGAATTAACACAGGAGGATTATGAATTCCAGCCCAGCCCGAGAAAGTTAGTAACTTAAGGCTTGGGAAGTAACTCAGTACAAAGGGACTTGTTTCAATACCCAGCACGGAGATAAAGCAAAGGTTGCTGGTAAAATATACAGGATGATGTAGATACTCATGACACTTTTTAACTAATGCTAGAGGTGGCAAGAAAACAAAACCCACAGTATCCAGACAGTGTTACCTGGTTGTATAAAAGTGACAACTAACAGGTTAAGAAGCAAAATCATATCCTAGGAAATCTAGTTAGAATCTTAACATATGTAAGCTTCCAGCCCCTCCCCCAGTGTTGTTTCTCCTTGGTCCCACCCATGATTCCACAGAAAGGATCGTGCCCCTGGGTCTGTGCTTTCTTCTAGCCACACTATTCCTTCCTTTCTTGATTCTGAATTCGTGATAAACCGAGATTAAACACTGAGCTCATGTATCTGAGAAGCCTTCTTGTCTTTCACACCAAGAATTCATGTCACTAATTAATGGGTCTGAAATATAGTGCTTTCGTTCTATGTGCATCATTAACAAAAAAAAAAAAGCAAAATAAGACAATAGCTAATGGCTTGCGATGATTTCCATGACATTAAGCTTGACTGTCTCAAAATGCCTTAACCAATTTATATGTACACATATAAGGTGCTTGAATAAATTCTAAAAATTATTATAGAAAAAATATATATGGCCATAAATGCCCCTTCAAATACTCCCTGGGCTTCTAACTCTTCTCCTGTTATTCTTGTCATGTTCTGAAGCACTTCTAGAAGTTTCTTTTCATGAATGTCTTTAGTTGTGTGGTCCTGGCTGTTTCAATGAACTGAAGCAATTCGAGATGCTTCCCTTGCATAATAATTTGATCAGAGAAGAGTCAATGGTAGTACACTGACAGAGGTAGTAAGTAGGGTGTGTGAGCATGTGTCTGAGTGTACATATGAACCTTTCTTTCCCCTGGGTGCCTCAGAAGTAGCACTTACTGTCTTATTATTGCACCTCCTTATGACATGAAAGTGAACCTCCAGAAATGCTTCAGAAAGAGGCTAGAGTGTTACAAACAAGTAGGAGGATTCTGAGAAGAATTATTGGCAATATGTCATTTCTTGCAATATTACAACCTTAAACACATATTGGATCATTTGATCAACCCTTATGACTATAGAAGTTTTTAATCAGAAAATTCAACACTTACATATCACGATCTCATTAATGCCAGAAATCTTTAAAGAGAATATTCCAACCACTGGAATACTTAATAAGCTCTCGTCCAGGAGAGGCACAGAAGGAGGCTCATTGTGACCCTCACAGGTAAACTTCATCCAGCTAATCATTGCTGGTTGGGTAAAGGCTGAAGCATAGGAAAACAGAGAAGAGTAATAAACATTTGATATTTCTCTGGAATGTTCTATTGCACTTTAAGAATTACACTCATGTGCTTTTAAGTAGCTCTAGTGCAAGCGTATCTTTAACAGAACACAGGATCTTTGGCACTGTCAGAAAGGTCTGGTAGGGGCCCGGCGGGATGGCTCAGTGGTCTAAGGCGCCTGCTTGGGGAAGCTTGGGCGGCTTCAGGGACCGCGGTTCAATCCCCAGCACCACATGCTGTGCCAGCCCTGCCCTTGGGGTGGGCTGAGCCGGCCATAAAAATGAGTGAATAAACAAACAAAGGTTCTGAAACAAGGAAAAAATAAATAAAAATTTAAAAAAAAAAAGAAAAACAAAAAGAAAGGTCTAGTAATGTGAGCCTGGAGCTTTGTGCACATGGTGGTGCTAATAGTTCCTTTATAAAAACTACTAAAAATACGTGGTCTTTATTAGGATTTTTTCAACTAGTTGCATAATAACCTCCTGTTGCATCTAAGATATTTATAAAAATAGCTATTTCACTTCACTTTCTCCCTCTAGCAAATAAGCAAACAAGGAGAAAAGGGACAATGTCCGTGATTAGCTCAGAACATAGGATATTTTGAAGCCTACACAAGAATCTGCTATAAAATAAATCAATGAGAAACTCTAATCTGGCTGTACTAATGCACTCTAATGATCACATGGGGAAGAGCAAAATCTGACAGGCTTTATTGGAAGCTCTGAGGCCACTCAGTCCGCTGGTGAGCTTTGCCCTGGGCTTCAGAAAGGCATGCAGTATGCATTGCCTCTGCCCTTCTGCCTTATCCCCACTCTCAACCTGAGCTCTGGGAAGCCCTGTGACACGTCTATGTCACTGTTCTCTGCCACAGCAAGAGCAGAGCCAGCAGACTGTGTGCACAGGAAGTGGCTCAGCGCAAAGCAAGTGGGCAGCAAAACCTTGCGCCTGATGCCTGGTGTGACCCTGGAGAGACTCGCCTTTAGTCCTGGAAACAAGTCGCCTCTTTACATCAGTTAGATCTACCAGAAAGTACGCCTTCCTCAAGCTTTTTCTGTTCACCTAATCAAGTTACGAAATTAAGGCTTTGTAAAACTGCTTAATTACTTTAAAATGTGTAGCATTAACTTAAAACTTTAGAAGCACTGTGTCCTTCCAAGGTTGCCAATTAGAAAAAAAAAAAAAAAAATACAATCCCTTTCTCTTTTGGAGAGTAAATAATCACATGATATCTGTTAAATAATATATTTGGTGGAGCCTTCTCGTAACTCCCCGGAGAGAGCTGAAGTAGGTGTCATGACTTCTGCACGTTATATATACATACTCCAAAAAAGCTCCTACCTGAAATATTTTTTCTTTTATATTTGATTTTCTCTTTTATGAATTAGCCTACATTTTGTCAATTAGTAAAAGATTTTTGTAATAACTGCATAGTAAAGACAATGGTGTTTATTTTTCTTACACATATTTATGTAGTTATATCATTTGCCCATCAACTGTTTTATGATCTCTTTTGCCATATTGGGAATTTGAATTTTGGATTAAAATCTTGTTATTTTTCTATTCTAAGCACCTTGGATTGATGATAAAGAGAATATTCAACCATTAATAACAACAAAAGTCAAACTAATAAGCAAAACCAGTTCCTTGCAGAACTACTAATTAGTAGAAAATCCCCCTTGAAAACTGGAGGAACAAAGGAAGTAAAATAATTCCAGGTTCCAAGTGAGAAAGCTCATTAAGCCATTGGTTGAAGAGAGGTTTTAGAACTTTTAAATTAAAATGAAGAAATTCAGTATCAGCAAAAGAAAAGACACCTGAGATAACAGCCCCCATCTCTTCGGCCAACCAATGTCATTTTCAAGTAAGAGAAGGGTATGGTTGAAAAATCAAACTTAAGAAACATCACAATCAAATTATTTCACCTTTCATGGTGAAATTCTGGAATGCTCAAATCAAGTATGAAGAGAAGATTTTGAGGGCAATTAGGAGTGATGAAAAGTACAAAGAGTTTCATAACTGAGCTCAGCATGTTAAGTGATGCTGCAGTCCTGGGGTAAAATGTTTTACTTTTCAAAGATCAATGTCAACTATGTCACAAAGAAAGATGACAATCTATACAATTTGACCACTTTAAATTGTGGTTATCCATTGTGTTTTCTTCAGTACTTGTTAAGCATGTTTTTTTTTTTAATTTAATATTTTATTGTTTAAATTTAACAATGGTTATATTACATATTTTCATCATCAGATCAGTTTAGATTAATACATATAGGTATATAAGATTGATCAAACAATTAAACATTAACACTTTTCAATCAGCATTGCTTTTTTTTTTCTTTTCCCCTTTCTTTTTTTTGAAAGTTGACATATTACATATTATCCTCACAATCGTTCTACAGAGTACAGTGTGTGGGCATGACCCACCTCCCTATTGATGTTGCTTAGGGAAAAAAAAGGAAAAGAATATACTTCTCTTTGGACTAAGAGGAAGCAGATACATACACAGTCAAATGTTCTGCAATTGCAGTGGGCCACCAGTGAAGCTTGTAATGTTGGAGGCTATTGAATCTAAGCCTCCTAAAGCTCATCTTATCAATCTAGCTCTGCGTTTCATGCATTGTAATTAAGCATTTTTTTTTTCTTGCTGGGTGGTCAAGGGCAAGTCGAAGCGAGGCATGTTTATAATCTTTACTATAAAATTAAAGAGGATGTATGTTGGAATACATACATAATTTAATGCTTCATGAAATGTTCAGACATTGTTTCCAAAACCTGGAAAAAATGATCATTAGTAAAAATATACATTTTAAGAGAAAAATATAAAATACAGATATCTTGAATTGTTACTATAGAAAGGATTTGAAAGGATTATAAATATCCATTTAAAAAGCGTATTAAGACAAAATGGTTCCACAGCTGGATTCTATCCAAACTTTAGAGGATAAATAAATAACCCAAATGCTGTTTAAATTGTTCTGGACATGGAAAGAGACAGAAAGCTCTTAAATCCATTTAACAAATCAGAAAAAAAAATACTCTTGACACAACATAATAAAGTTAATTCTATATAAAAAGGAAATATTAGAAGATATGCTTATTTTATGTTACACCTTAAAAATAAAAGAAACAATTTTTCTATAATTTTGATATATATCAAGGTGTTCATCTTTAAGAATGATGGTCATCTGGAATATTCAACACATGGGAGAAAAAGAGAAAATCATAACATCTAAGAAAGCAAAAGCACAAGAGGTTTACTTATGCATTTAATAAAACAAAAACCCCAGCCATTAGTAATCATGTCCTTCATCCTTAGATTGAGCCAAAATCTGCCTCAACGTAATTTTTTACAGATGGACAAAAGAAATACAGAACACATATTCCCAGAGGCCAGAATAGAGAGTAAAGTGAAAGAAAATAGAGAACTTAAAGACTGAATCTCAATAAAAAAAATCCTTTCCTTGTGTGGTGGTACACACCTGTGACCACAGCCATGGGGAGTCTGAGATAGGAGGATCACTGCAAGTTCAAGGCTGACCTAGTCTACATAGTGAGTTTAAGGCCAGCCTAAAATACATAAGAAAACCCTGTCTTAAACGTTCTTTTATTTTAGTCATGTGCCTCTCTCTCCTTTATCTATGCCCCAAGTATGCTATTGCTGAGCTACATGGCTATTGTAAGCACTGTACACTGCCTGGCAGACTTTCACATCCAGATCATGTGACTTTAAGGGTAACTTTCTTTCAAGGAGGGTTCTACCTTCTAAACACAGTCATCAGTACACATTGCATTTAGGATATTTGTCTATAAATAACAGAGAATCTCATGGCTCTGCTAGACAGCCCCAACTCTAGCAAGAGCTACGAAGTCACCATTAATATTACAACTTTAAAACTACTTTCCTCCCATCGCTCTTCAACATTCTCTTGACGAGGTGGAAAAATATTACCTAATAATAACTTGGTATTATACTTTAAGGATTATATTGTACTGTTTTTGTGGAAATCCCACTGTTAACCAATTTATGTGTTAAGACATTGTTTCCAGAATACCCATGATGTTCAGAGCCACAATCAAATAAAATTAAAATTTATAAAAAAAGAAATTCATAGCTGGCCATATAGCTCAGCAGACTAGAGTGCCTTAGTTCAGGGACCAGGGTTCAATCCCAGTTGTGCTGTGCTGGTCTCATCCTGGGCCATGATTCAACAGGTACTGAGATTGGGTATGGTACCACATTCCTGTAATCCCAGTGCTTGCGAGACTGAAAACAAGAGGATCATTACGAGTCCATTCTGCATAGTGAGACTCTGTAGACCCTGTACTAAATACATACAAAGAAAAGTATCTATCCATGATCTACAAGCTTAGTAATAATAACAACTATTGTAGTCTAGCTGTTGGACACTTTTTGAGAAATGAACATTAATTTATGTTGGGGGGCATGCCAATCACAATATTTTTAAAACATTTTTAATTTATTTTTATTATTATTATTGTTATTTTACAATAGATAATACGTTGATCAATGTTGTCTTCATCATACTTGTTTAGAGTAAAAGATGCAGACATGATTTCTTATCTAAATATCATTAGTATAGACCTTTCTTTTCACTGCACAAAGAGAAAGTCGCTGTATATTTAGTCCAGTGGTTCATAACAGCAGTGGATTACCAGTTCAATGAGAACACAGGTCATAAAACTATCTGTCCTGTAATAGCCTATAACTCAGTGGAGTCCCAGATTTCCTGTTCAAGGAGATTATGAGACTGCAGAGGAAAATGATCAGTGATTCACATTGTGCCTAAAGAGAGTCACCTACAGAGAAAATATTTTCTCAGATTTCTGCAGAGCAAAATGGTCGAACAAGGGCTATGATTCATCCAGATGGTTGACACTGACGAAAGTTTTACAAACCGCAGCACATGCTTCCAGGGTAAACCCTGAGGGGACCTGGCTGACCTTGTCAGATATAAAAGTTACATATTTTTTGTAACATAGATCTGCTCTATCTTGGTCTTAACCGTCCAGCAGAAAAGTCTAACCATGAGGTACAAAAAGGAAAGCTATATTTATACACTGAGTTGTAAAAGGCTCAAGTCTACAGCCCCTGATAATGCCAGATGAACTGATAACCAACCACAGTATTATTAGGTCTGATTTCCCATTAAAGAAACTGAAGTTAGCCGGGTGTGGTGGCGCACGCCTATAATCCCAGCACTCGGGAGGCTGAGGCAGGAGGATCAGTGTGAGTTTGAGACCAGCCTGGGCTACAAAAGTGAGCTCAAGGCCAGCCTGAACTGAGTAGTGAGACCCTGTCTCAAAAAAAAAAAAAGAAAGAAAGAAACTGAAGTTTGTAGAGTTCAGTAACTTGTTTAAAGGTAGAAGTTGGGATTCAAGTGAGAGTATGATTTTTAATCACTGTTCGATGATGCTGTGAGTCTTTGAAGATTTATTAGCTTTATAAGCTAGCTATGCTCTCAGAAATAGCAACCAGAAGGATATGCTTCTGCGAGGACATCTCCTAGATAGACAGGTCCTAGGTGAGATTCAGAATAAAGCAGTGAGGTATTGTACAAATGTGGGGTAGAGTAAAGCCTAAGCAGAAGTAGAAATACAAGATAAAAAACTCACTATAGTTCACATCTTGGCCCTTTCAAAGCATCTTAGCTTGTTTCTCCACAAATTCAAATTCAAGAGAGACAAATCTTTGCTCAGCAAAGTCAGTGATCCCCACATGAGCAGATCTGAAGTCAATTTTGTGCAACAAAGAATGGGACTGCTTTCACTGCAGGGTACAAACGTAGACACTGGTTTCTCTCTCCATAGCAGCCAAGGACTGAACTAAAATGCAAAGGATTACCAAGGGCTAAGGAGCAGCCAGGAGGGCAGCATTCTTGTACCACTTCCTGAGGATGAAGTACCTGCTGGTACATGATGGGACAATATATTTGTCTACTGTAAGTATAAGTCTATTATTGCACTTATGCCCAATTGCCTTCTCATCGTGATCTGTGCAACTCACATTCCACAGGGCTTGAGTAGAGCTAACAGGACTTCAATCACCAAATCCACTCGCACCGATGCTCTCAGTGGCCTCCTGAAGCTGCAAAGAGTAAAAGCAGTAACAATGGCAGAGGAAGCACTGTGGATTTCTGCTCACTGACACAGCTAAAGCAAGGATGGTGTGGGTTCCTCAGTGGTAGCAGTCACTGGGCTGGAGCTCCCAGGACTCTCTCACGTGCATTTCCCCCTATTCCTGCAGTCTTCCTTTCCTGCACACCATTCTCCTCTCCTCTCTGTCTTTCTGACACAGACACCAATCTCTGCCTGCCTACAGCAGTCCTCCAAGCCCTGGGAAGTTGTCTATAAGCCAATATTTGCTGGTGCCTTCTGTGTTCTAGATAGCATTCCAATCCCAAAGAGAATTACATACCCCTTCCTGACAGACTCAAAAAACACCCAAAACTTTGTAATGCATAATCTGAAGAACATGCTTTTGTAGCCCAGGATGGTCTCGAACTCACACCGATCCTCCTGCTTCAGCCTCCTGAGTGCTGGGATTACAGGCGTGAGCCACCACGCCCGGCATGCTTTAAAAACATGCTTTAAAATCATCAACTCAAGGTACATCGCTCAGAGGCTGTGTTAAGGCTGATTGTGCCTATGCAGATTCTCCTATGACTCCACATAAACCAGCACGGACCTTGATCGCTCCTACAGAGGAGGATGTTCCTACATTACCAATGGGGAAGCACCCAGTGCAGGACACAGCACCTCCTTATGCAAGGTGTATTGGAACCAAGGAGTTTAGACGGCACTTCACTTCCTCGGCCTCCCAGAGCTTTTGCCCTTCATGA
Organism: Myocastor coypus; assembly: GCA_004027025.1. NCBI lineage: Eukaryota > Metazoa > Chordata > Mammalia > Rodentia > Myocastoridae > Myocastor > Myocastor coypus. The sequence goes on from PVJA010002373.1 coordinate 70,163, forward strand.
CTTCTTCACTAAGCTGAACTCAGGCCCACGAATATTCCTAGCCCACTGAAGCCAGCTAACAAGAGGCTTCCCCTAAGGCATTGATGAGCTGCTTAGGAAATCTTCACACCAAATGAGGCCCTTAGGTTGAAACTGTATGTTACTAGCTTTAGAAAAACAGAGTCAGAGTCCATAACAAGCTTGTAAAAACCCAGAGTACCTTGTGGTTAAACTTTTCTGTAGGGTGGTTTTGCCAATAACCCACTACAATTATGGAACATTGGACTATGTATACAACTACTTTCTCTTAGTTCAATGAGAAGAAAATTTTTGTACCAATAACCACTAGAAAAATTATCACATCTACACCCTGCGGCTCTGTCTAATTACTAGGACAACAATATGCATTGTATCAATTATTGGAAATGTACTACTAATGTGTTTTGAAACTGTCACGTTGTTATTTCTTATTAAAAGTAATAAAAGATTAAAAAAAGAAGAAAAAGAAAGGAAAAAACAGAGTACTTGGAGAGGCTGTTCCAGAGCGCTCCAGGCTGTTATCCCAGAGCTGCACTAATCTTCCACCCACGCAGAGTCAGAGAACCACAGAGACTATGACTCGGGATGAGCCATTCTGGAGCTAATCAGCTAGCTGGAGATAGGGGCAGGCCATATGGGGCTCTGATAAGAGTGGGAGCAGAAAAGCAACAAAGACTGGAGAGCCAGCCCCCTATATCTGGCCTGCTACCAATCAAGCCGACCTCTCAGTTCTTGCCTCTTTCCCCAAACCTTTCAGAAATCTCTTACACCAGAATACCCGGATGCATATCGACTTTTAGCTCATTTTAGTATCTGAAATGATGATACCGTATTCATGTACCCCCTCCCATGGTTGTTTGCTGCCTCCCACCTTCACTCATAAAAAAAAAGAAAATAATAAATGAATAAAATAAAACAAAGTACCAAGTCCTTACAGCCTTAAGGTGGGCTGGTAAGTTACCCTCCCGGCCCATTTCAGAAAAGTGTGTACTGCACGTAGTACATGCTTAATGAGTGACTGCAGGTGTGAGTGAATATGCAAGTTTATTTCAAAGGCCAGCAAAGGAGGCTTGAGAGCTCAGGCTTAGGCTACTGGGAAGCCAGCCACCAGCCTCTTCCCGAGCACGGAGGGAGGCAGCGAATGCCTGTGCTTGACAGCTCCAGAAAGCAGGGCTCCACTGGGCAAGGTGGCCAGGCGCCCAGTCTGTAGGAGACCCCCGGCCGGGAGCGACCCAGAGGCCCCGCCCGCAGCCCAGCACCCCCGTGGGCCGAGCAGGGTGGGCGGCGCGGGCTCCAGCTGCTGCGCAGCGGGGCCCAGGGCCGAGGCCAGGACCGCTGCCGAGTTGGCCGCGCGCACCCGCAGGAGCGCAGAGTTTGCAAAGTCGTCGCGAAGCTTCGGCGGCGAGAAGGGAGTGGGAAGGGTGGGGGTACGAGAGAAAAACCCGCCTCTCATGAGTTGAGCGGGGAAGAGGGGGGGAACGGCTCCGAGTTCCGCTTCCTGAACGGCGGGAGAGTGCAGAAGGCTGGCGCGGGCAGGGCCGGCGGGACGCACGCTCTGGGGCCGCCGCGCGAGACGCGCGCCCGGCGATGGCCAGCGAGCGGACCCGCAGGTTCACGCGGAGCCTGCTGCGACCCGGGCAGGCGGCCGAGCTCCGGCACAGCGCCGCGTCCGCCGCCGCGGTGGCCGTCAGCAGCAGGCAGCAGCAGCGGGTGAGTGCGGCGCGAGCTGGGTACTGGGGGCCTACGCTCCGCCCGCGCCCCGGGCCACCTCCGCGAGCCATGCGGCCGCCGCGGTGGACCTGGGCGCACTGGGGACGCGGGACGGTTGGAGGGGCAGCTGCGTGGGCAGCAGGAGTGCAGCGCGGGAGAGGATGCGCCAGGTTGTAAGGAGGATGGGAGGGGTTGGAAACGCAGCCACACCTGTGCCGGGCGGCGGAATGCCCGGGCCCGGGACCGCGGGCCCGGCTGTAGACCCGGACCCCGGGGGATTCAGGTCTGCGCGGTCCTTTCAGAACGCAAAGCATGGCTCCGACGGCCGCCCCAACCAAAAGCTGGGACCCCATCTTAACTCTGACGTGGAGATCAACATACTCGGCGCAGCCCTCCCACCACAGAGTGAAAATCCACAAACCACTTGCGCCGCTGCAGAAGGGACTGGGGGGAACAGGTTGACCGAGACGAGGGTCCCTCAGTGCCCAGTGGCTTCTGGAATTTTCTAAGATGCCCGCGGGATTCTCCCTCTAGCAAGGCTGCGCTGGTTACTTCCTTATTGAAAGGCCTTCAAGAGCTGGGTGGTTTCCGCGGGAAGTCCCTGTGGCAGCAGCCCGAGTCTGGTACCCAGATCGATCCATACGTCTCTAGATGTTCATAAATTCCAGTAGGTGTCACACTTCGGAGTGGAGAGGGGAGGGGAAAAGATCAGCCGTGGTGATAAAGGGAAGCGGGTACAAACCCTCACTCCAAGAGCTGTTGGCCTGACTTGGCCGGGCCGGAATCCGCCTTGTGTGTTGCGTTTTCCTTTTTGCCAGTAAATATCATTAGGAATTAAACGGCTCTTTCTAAGAGTGTCAAAGAAAGTGTTCCTCTTGCCAGTCACCAAGGAGGACAGAGCCAAAAACTTCTCGGAGCCAGTTCCCACAGCCAGGAGGACTATTCTCTAAAGCCAGAGGTCGGAAAGTTGAACAGAACGGAAGCAAATCGCTTGGCAGAGGGAAGAAGCGTGGTTGCCCAAGAGCATGGGCGTGATGGGTGTGAAATGGGTTGGTGGCCACAGAGCCTTCTCTGTCTCCTAACACCACCTGAAGTCTGCAGACACCCCGAGGCGCTCCAGCTGTTATCCAGCACCTTGGCAGGGGCAGCCTGCAGTTCTGATATCCTATCTACACTTGCAGAGCAAGAAAGACAAACGGTCAGAAAGAATCCCGGGGTGGGGGTAGTGATATGACAATCTTTAGATATCCTTAGAAAGCATTTTTAACTCTTAAAGGATCATTCAGGATTACGGTCTCATCATTTCCTGCCACTTGTCTTACAATGACCTTATTTTTCAGTTGTGTTTTACAAAATCTCAGTGATGATTTGGTAGAGTAGTGCAACAGGGACAGCATGCACCTGAAATAAACAGCATGATGTGTGTGTGTGTGTGTGTGTGTGTGTGTGTGTGTGTGTGTTGTATATATCAGTAGGTACTCATACGATAATTTTGTAGCGTTGGAATTTCTCTAGAGTATGTATCCCAGATACTCTTCTAAACTCACATACACTATTTTCTCTAAAATAACATGCGATTTGAGATCCTGGTGACATCTCCTCGCAGTGAATAGGCCCAGCGTCCTAGAGATTGGTGGAGAGGGGATCACCAGCAAAGGTGCTCCACCCCCTTTGCTTCAGCACCTTGGCCAACATTCCGGGTCTAGCTCCTGCCAACACATCTCATGGGGTCCTACACATCTAGAAGAACAGTGTGGGCAGCAATTCTGGCAGCAGGGTCTGCGCTTGGCACTGCTTCTTGTAGGCTAGCTCTTGAAGGAAAGCTGGAAGGTGTGAGTTCTCTCAACTTACCTCCCAAACTCAATGGATTCTGAAGGACTGGGCACCCCCTTGGCACTTAAAACCTTGCCATTGGCCCAGTGATGAAAGTGAAGCCTAGTTTACTGGCATTGCTCTGGCCCTCTCAGCACTGGCTTCACATCCGCAAAGCCTAGCTCTCAAGGCAGAAAAGAACAGGATAAGGAGGGATGATTATGAATGGATCACTTCAGTGCAGTCTGGTGGGACTGCCTGTGTGTCCTGGAGCAAGCTATCATCTGTTGAAACATATTTGAGGGACAACAGAAACTCTTTTGAGGAAAAAAAAATTATCTCTGTGCTCCATGCAGGAGCACTGAGAACGCTGGGCCAAAATTTTCAGTAAAGTAACAGAGCGATTGTGGAACACTAACTTCGCCCAACTTGGCAAGAGGAAGTTGGCAAATTAACCAAGGAGTTTTGAGCTGTAAGAATGAGATTGTGCATGCATGTGTTCACACACACACACACACACACACACACACACACACACACACACACACACACACGTGTGTGCACACACACAGCTAGAAATAGGAAGTCTTTAAAACATGTTGTGAAAACCAGAGGTCACAGGCATGACCAGCGAAGGGGACCACTGTGAGAGCAGCTACTGGGGAAAGTAGAGACCTGTCCCAGTCAATCCTGAACTCTTGTAACCCAAGGCACTGGGAGAGGCTCATATACATGCCAGCCATGGTCAAGACCCACCTTATTTTCATCCCTTTCAAGAACAATTATAAATAGAAACCATATATTTTGAGAGGAGAAATACATGCTCTTTATAGTTATCCTAAAACATTTTCATTTACCCTAAATTATTTTGTGCATATTTTTATTTACTTTTACTCATTTGAAGAACAAATTAGGAGATCAAGTTAAGTAACTGAAATTCCATTACTGATTGTCATTTAGCAAAAGGTTTCAGCTCAGAAGTGACTAGGAATACCTTTCACACATCACAACCTGAGTGTGGTGCTAGTGTGATTGAAAGCCCAAGCCAAATTAACTTCTAAATGGCAATGCTACGACTCGGGAGTTCTTTCTTGATAAGAAACTTTTCTTCCAACATTTATCTCTGTGTATCTACGCATTCACATGAATTGGTTCATTTAGTTTTTTAATCATTAAATGGATTGTGAAACTTGCTCTGTACGTGATTGCATTTTACAAGAAAAAAATGACTGTTTTTATAAATACAAGTAAATATTCTGCCAAACAAGGAAGAAAAGAATTTGGGTTATGAAAGATTTTTGGTGGGATGGGCTAGCACTATGGGATATTTGGGGTAACAGGGAAGATGAGCAGTACCAAGGAAGGTGTAGCAGAGAGAAACACAAAGACAGATGGATGTTTACCAAAGATAAAATAACCAGCTAGTCAAATTTGCCTGAAACATTTTATATATTTCTTAAACTGGAGCAAACTAATTTATTTGCATGCTCTGTTCAATGGAATGCTTTTGAGATTTTTCTGTTGCTATACTGTTATGGTTTATGTCTAGTGGTCCCCCTAAAGCCTCATGGAGTCATTGGGCAGGGACTTCTAGAGTTTCAGACTTGATCCATGATCCCTGGGATTACAGGTTTTAGTACTGATGGGATTATGGGTTGAAGTACTTCTGGGATTATGGGTGTAGCCCAAGGCGGGGGCTAAGGCGGAGAGCCTGAATGTAATATAAAGCGAGACAGAGAGACAGACAGGAGCTGTTACTCTCTGCTGCCCTGTTTGGTTGGCTACTTCTGCCACCATTTTGTTGCTGTTCCGCTGCCATGAACTGGATGCTCTCTGCTCTGTTCCACTCAGCCTTGGGCCAGCCGAATATGGACTGAAACCTCCACAAACTGTGAGCTAAATAAACCTTTCCTTCCTTCATCTTGAGTGTCTGGTATTTGTCCCAGCAACGAGTAAAAAGTAACTAAGACATATACAAAACTCTTCTGCAGCTCATTTCAAAGCGAGTCCAATGTTGTTGATAACATTTAAAGATGATAAAAGTCCTACAAGATATTCTCAGGGTTAACTAGTATGTTTTCATCCTGGCTATCCTCCTAGAAAGGTAATGGGTAATTAGAGGGAAGGATTTATTTCAGCAATCGCAAAATTTCCATTTCTTTGCTTTGATGTTTTCTAACTTTGCTATCCCCTTAAAAAACTACTTTGGGTATTTTAGGAACTTTGTATAAGAAACAGAACCTTTGACCTGCCAAGAGAGCTTGGATAGAGAAGAAATGTATATGCAAACATGTTTACATGACCACAAAAAAATTCTTAGAAGGAAGAACTTCCTCCCCTCTGAACTCTGTGGCATTTAATAGTTGAGGGTAGGAGAGATTTTTCTAACATGTAGTGTAGGAGGCTGGAATTTCCAAACAGTCGCGTTAGAAGTAAGTGAAATGATCCTCAAACTGATATTGAATAAACGAAAGCAACACACTTGTTAAAGTGAATGTAATATGCAAAATATAGGTCTGTTTGTTTGCCATTCATGACAGTCTTTGGCCTCTTTCCTTTCTTCTGGCTCTTTATAGCATAGTATTTACATGTCAGCATACACGCACATTTGTGATTCATATGAGGAAGTTCTCCTGACTTCTTTCATTGGTCAAGAAAACACAAACTTGTTTACAGATCAAGATTGATTGTATCAGCTAATACTTGGGATTCCTCAGAGTCACTGGGGAAGTGACTTGGGAAATGAATGATTTAAAATAATTTCTGAAAGAGATTTTTAAACAAAAGGAGGAACCAAACATGGATGGTTTGGGCCTAACTTTTCCTCCTCAATCATTCTGGTGGGTACCTAATATAAAAAAATGCAAGTAGAACGTGCATGAGGCCAGACACTCTTTGAGAACCCACAAATGCCTGACACAATGTCAAATGCATTTACAATTCTCAGAGCAATTTTACAAGGAAGCTGCCATTTGTTGCCAAATAAAGAGATCACTGATACTTATAGAGCTAAGTAGACTTTGCTCCAATTGAAGTAACTGCTATGGAATCTCTGTTACACCTGAATAGCAAGTAGAGTGTTAGCATCGGAGGGAACTTTGTGTGGGCACACGGTGGTGTAGCAGTGCCTCCTAATCTCTCTCAATTGGAGAAAGAGTTTATTGGTGTTGCCTTCTGACCCAACAAAGATGGAACTCTACCAAAGGAACAGAAAGTGGGTCTTCACACCAGTGGTTCAGAGAAGCTCTCAGTATTCACAGCATTCAACAGAGATTGTTCCCTGTGTCCTTAATAACAATAGCAATGTACCATTCTAAGGTCCTGGAAGCTCGGTGGTTAAATCCTTAGAACTATACCTCACTCAAATGACCTCATCTTGTATCTGGCAAGGCCTTAAGTGAATTGTGCAAGGGAATGGGGCGAATCCTTCTCAGGTGTTCCAGGACTGCTTGCCTCTCCAGTCTCAAACTCAGCAGACCACTTCAGGTGCTCCCTCACATTTTGCAATGCATTGTGGATCCTAGAGAACACACCGCCATTTATCTAAGCTGTCTTAAGATTCTTATTTCACTTGCTCTTTTCTTCCATGAAAGGGTGCAAAGGATCTCACAAAGATACAATACACATAAGACAAAAACAAAATGGGCAGAAAGCAAATGTTTTCTTTTAAAAAATAATATTTTTAGGAAAGTTAAATGCAGTCCGATGTTGGACAATGGCATATGAACAGTAAATAAAGTACAGAAACACTAAATCTTGTAGTCTTGCTAAAGAAGTTTCCTATGGCCAAGTAGACATATTTAAAGAAGCTTATAAAGTTAAAGAAGATAATTTGATCTAGATGTGTTCCACTTTAGCTTCTACTGACACTCAGGAGACAAGATACATTTTCTTCCTTGAGATTTCTCATAGAGAGCAGCATGAAGCAGAGATTGACTGTCACAAGGTACAGTTCAAGGGCCAGAGATCACTTGGACTGGACCAGAAAAGAACCCCAGAACTCAAACCACAAATATTGGCTCTGCCGTTTAACAAGATAATATGCTTACTTATAAGCATTACAAGTTAAGAAGCAAAGAAAAGGCACTGTGTCTTGAGCTGTATTATCACAGCATATCACTGAGTAAAGATGCTTGCATGAGAATGCAGTGTCATTTGGTTTATTCTGCAAGACTTTGGAAAGTGCCCTTGAAGCAGAGATAAAATTTAGACCACCTAAGAATTAAGAGAGAATGGGTTAATTACCAAGTTACCTCAAGAAAATTCCTTCCTGGTTTTATATTTTATTCTTTACCTTTTAGTGTGAACTTAATTTAAGCTTTTAAGTTCAGTTAGAAAAAAAAAAAAAAAAAAAAAAAAAGTCTGTGCCATACATTTCATAGTTGCCATCTAAGTCAGCCAGAGCCTGTAACCTTGGGCTACAGTATGAGAGTTCACACTCTAAAGGTGTTACAAGGTGAAGCACATGTTGTTGCCTATACTGGGACATGTTAGAATGAAACAATTTTGACCGAGGTACTAAGAACCGAACGTTTATATTGACCCCAAATGCTTAGGTTGAAGCTCTGTTGTGATGGTACTGGAGGTGATGGTACTTTGGGGTACATTAGATCATGAGAGCATGACTGAGTCCTTGCATTTGTCTTTTCTCTGCCCCAGAGCTGTCACAACTCACCCTAAAGTTCCCAGATGGCTCTTCCTCAGGGAGACCATCCTGGACCAGAACTGCAAGTATTTCTCCTTGCCTCCACCCTCTGATTCCTCGGCTTCACACCTCTCACTGTTACCTAAAGTATCACTTCAGATCTGTGCACTTCGGTGCTTTCATATCCTGCTAATTATAAGATTGAGGGCCAGGGGCTCCTTCCTGTAGGTGTGCTTGAGGATCCCCCAGGCAAGCGTGCTGGGTGCTCACAAGGAAGAGGTCACAATGGAGGGAGGATCTGCCGTTGTGTCTGATGGAGCAGTACCTCACTGTTGAGTCTGCTCCTCCGTGTCTACTGTGGAGCTCGGTATGCATCAGACATGCCGTCACGCAAGCGGTTGTTGGGTTCATCCTGCTTATCATGTGCTCCACGTGTGTGGTCTCTTCAGTCCTTACAAGGCGCCTGTGCCCGTAGTTATTTCCTTCATGCTCTAAGATATGAAAGATTCTTAAAGTCCAGGAGGACTTTAAGGTCAATGTGTTGAGTCCAGGAGCAACTTAGCGAACCAGATCAGCTGACTGATTGATGAACCTGCAGCTCCAAGCAGACAACCTACCATCCAGGCTGAGCTCCTTCTGACTACAGCTACTTTCTGGTCACACCAAGCAAGAAAAGCTTAGCATCATTAAACACGCAGTTAGCCAGTGTCCACTGCGGGAAGCAGTGAGGGGAAAGAGACGGCAGAGGGCCTGGCATAGGAAGAGTTTCTTTCGAAGTCTCTTAATAAGAGAAGAGCTGTGGCGTTTTTGCTCTGCATCACAGTTTTTGACTTCTCTACAAGATGGTGCATTTGGAGTGGCAGCCACATTGGACACTATGTGATTGCCGTCATTGTCCAAGGACTGGACTGGAAGAGGGGACTAAGCTTTGCATACAAAAACTCCTTCAATTCTGAAAGGTGCATCATTCAATTCTTCTGCTACATAAATATATAGTTTTGGGCAAGATAAGCATGGCATGACTGAGAGGCACTATTGCACCTATGATACAGTTTCTTGTGGCCTTGATTTGGTTGATGCATACAAATAAGGGCTTTCCCCTCCCGCTGACGTAGTATTTCGTTTGTCTCTTGTCACTCACGAGAGTGTCAATGTGCTGAGGATAAATACCTGTGTTCGCTGGACTCAACACATTGGCCTACATTTAATAATATAGAAATAATAAAACTGAATGACTATTAGTTAGTAGCAATAGAGGAAAGCATTTGCTTTTGAAGATGTTAATATTTTGCAATTGGATTGAACTAGAAATGTCAGAATGTTAGAAAAATGTTACTGGACCTAAACCATTGAGAGTTCATTTAATTTGTCGTGCTAAAATGTAAAAGAACTGTTTCTCTAACTCAGCTCCATCACCCCTCTTCTTCTGACACAAAGAGGGGAAGACGGGCAGAGCTTTAATTTAAATTAAATGCCAAAATGGCAGAATTTAACAAAAGGATCTGGAAAGGAGTCTATTTGCAAAGATGACACCATTTATGATTAGCACAATGAGCTTTTCTTCATATAACAATTTTAGTAATTACCAATTTAAATGACTAATTAAGGTTGTGAAAATGACCAATGACATTTGGCCTTTTAAATCACAATTCTATAAAAAGAACACAGGCATGAGCATTTGACTTGGCAAATAAGCAAATAAAAAAAATTAACAAAACTTACTGTTCCATGAAATATGATAATTAAATTATTCTTCAACACCCACTGTTTATTTGCTAAGCTTTTCAAAATCCTGTCATCCAAGCTCTTTAAAATGATACAATGGAAACTGAATTCAGCGAAGAAACCTTCACAAGATGAAAGTGATGTTAGAATTCCATCACTTTTTGATATGGAAAAGTAATATTTGATAACATTGTCTTTATGCTTTTCCATTTTTTGCTTATTAAGAATCAGACATTTATTCAAAAGAAGAATTTATTTTTAAATGGAAAATTATTCCTGTTTGCTTTAAAATATATCTATATGGTCTGCTATAAATCTGTCCTGTATGTGAAACTTCCAGTAATAATTTATAGTTATCCTAACATTCAGAGATAAGATTCCTTAAGGACCTTTCTGAGAGCCTGACAAGGAAGGCTCATTCATGAACTGTAGTGTTTTAAAATCAAAAGCAACTACGAGGGCTGCTAGCCAATCACTTTGAAGAATGTATCTTTTTATCACTAGGAAGCAATGGTTGCCATGCAGTGTAACCTTGGCCAAGTCTCTAACCCCTTTGGGTTGCTTCTACAATAAGACGATTGGACACTAACACCTTAAAAAAGGCATTCTAGTCCTAAAATCTAGTTCTCACTCGTTCTGAGAGCTTCAAACAAGATTAAAATAAAGCTTGTGTTCATTATCGATTAATATACCTGATTTTAACAAATGAAGAAATTGATCGAAATAGTCCACAATCAAATTTGTATTTCAACCATGAAGTGATACTACAAAACCTGGTTGCTATCTAGGTCTTTCAGCACAAGCCTATAAACCCAGCTGGTTGGAAAGCTGAGGCAGGAGGAAGCAGCATTTGAGCCTAGCTGGGTCAGCTTCACAAGAGTCTGTCTCAAAGTGAAAATAAATAATACATTTATTGAAAGGGCTCATCGTGTGGCTTCGGAGGTAGAGGGTGGCCAAGCGTGCAGACCCAGGGTTCAACCCTCAGTACAGAAATAAAGCATGGGTATCTGGGGTCATGTGGAAGGGAACAGCTGTCTTCATCTCCTAAGGAAAGAGCATATGCTCTGGGACTTGGCAGACACTCCCCAATGGCTGCTTATTTGGACAAGTCCGCTCTTCCCAGCTCCTCATGGAGCTTCAGAGACAAGCACTCCATCTCATGGCCTCTTTCCTGTGCTGAAGAGAATAAGTGGACCGGTGCACTTTCATGCCTTCCCACTGATTGCAGTCCTCTGGCTCCAGGTCCACACAAGTTCCTTTGAGCAACCCTGTGACTAGGATTTGGGGGAGCTCTCCCCACCAGCTGGGCCCTCCCAGTCATTGGCAAACAGCAGGGACCTCGCTTCCTCTACCTCTGTCTCTGAGTCTGGTTTTGGTCTCTTCTTTTTTTCACCCCCTTTTTCCTGCTACACCTGAGAAAGGTAACGTGACCTGCCCTAGGCCTAGTGTGATTTTGGAAGTGTTGGAAAAAGACAGAGTCCACCTCAGCGCTGGGCCCGGAAAGATCTTGTAGCCAGCTGGTGCTTGACAAGGTGTGGGGCATTTCACTCCATAGCTATTAACCTTTAACACACAGGGCAGTGTGGTGACATACTTAAACCCATTCCAGAGTGTCAGTCTGGGAGTGAGTTGGCATATTTTTGGAAGAGTCCTGATCTGATAGACCAAAAAGGTGTAGAAGTAGGATTGGGTGCCAGAGATAGCCTTTCCTAGACTGGTGTCTAGTCTGTCTGTGATGGACCTGTTTAAATGGGCATCTGTGTGCCCACAATTTGCATGACATACGTCTATGCTACTTCTCTTGAACTAGGAGGATGATAGGTGGTGTGGATTTGTTCATGTACTTTTGGTGTTCTAATGTAGCTTCAAGGCTAATATTGTGCTCTTGTTCCCATATTTTAAGGACTGTACCATGCTGACACATAGTAGGTGCTTAATATATGCTTATCAGGGGGAAGAATGATGACATAATTGGAAATGGTGAAAGAGTAGTGTAAGCATGTACCACGGAATCTAATAACCCACTTGGCAGGAAAGAAATTCTTAGCTATGCTTGGAATGAAATACTTTGGCAGCCAAAAAACTAATGTAAGAGTATCAGGTGAATAATGGGAAATGAAGCGAATTTCATTCAAGCTTCCCACAAAAAGCTACTTAAAAATGAGCAAGTAAAATGCTGAGCTGCATGTGCTCATACTCAAGGCTAGGGCGGGGCGGGGCCAGTATTGCGGTTTCTCCAGCATCAGTTCCTTCCCCACAGGGTGCCTGGGCAGCACTGTCCACGGGGCTGGGCCATGGGTGTGGCTGGCTTCCTGGTGGACATCGTGAGTTGTCACAAGACTAACGCTGATGAACCAGGCAAGGTGCAGATAATGGTTGATTAAAACGCAGGAAGTAGGGCTGGGGAGATAGCTCAGGAGTACAATTGCCTGCCTGACAAGCACAAGGTCCTGAGTTCGATCCTCAGTTCAAAAAAAAAAAAAAAAAAAAACGCAGGAAGTGTGGGCAGCTGAGTTTTGACAGAAGTTTGTTCCCAGCCCCATGATGGAGAGAGGTTCCCATTAAATTCTTCATAAATCACCAGAGATATGATTTTATCAGTGAATATGAATGCTATTTTAGTCTTTAAAATCTTGCCTTATTTCCTTGAGATTAGAGAGCCTTCCTGATACAATGTTGTAATGCCTGCTCTATTTTTTTAAGTTTTTAACTTCTCATTTTCACATTACCTTTTTTATAGCTTTGCTTTCCTAACTTCTATAATCCCATTGTGCTGAAAGCTCTAAATAGAAAAACTACGGATCACCCATAATCCCTCAGAAAAATTTCCAGTGTATTTGCTTAAAGCACCTCTCAAAGGGGTACTGAAATCCTTCTTTGATGTATATTTGAGCCACTAGTGAATATTTAAAATTTTGATATGTGTCAAGTGATTTATAATAAAATTTCTATGCAAGGGTCAAGGACTCAATCCCCAGGCCTGCTGTGCCGGCCCCATGCCCAGGGTGCACTGAGACAGCAATTGAGAAGGTTATAAACAAGAGTATCATTATGAGTCTGATCTAGTAGTGAGACCCTGAACACCCTGTATACCCTTCCCTAAAAAGACAAAAGAGATAAAATTTGTGCTGATAATTCTTGCTGCAGATTCTGTTTATTCTTTTTTTTTTTTTTTTTTTTTTTTTTTTTTTTTTTTTTTTTTTTTTTTTTTTTTTTTTTTTTTTTTTTTTTTTTTTTTTTTTTTCATTGTTTCAGAATCTTTGCTTGTTTATTCACTCATTTTTATGGCTGGCTCAGCCCACCCCAAGGGCAGGGCTGGTGCAGCATGTAGTGCCAGGGATCGAACCACGGTCCCTGAAGCTGCCCAAGCTTTCCCAAGCAGGCGCTTTAGACCACTGAGCCATCCCACCGGGCCCCAGATTCTGTTTATTCTTTATGCACCAGTGCAATGTGAAATTTATGCTGGGAATAAGGATAGAGAAATTGTGCTACTTTTCTTGATGTCCTACAATCAAATTCTAGACCTAAAGCAAAGCTTCATTTACAATAGATAGGGAAGCTAAGTTATCAGGAGGTGTAGGTAGATGAAGTCTGGGTCACAGGAAGAAGTCACAGCACAATCTCGCCCACAGCTCCTGGTCCCCTTCTGCCGAGTGTTTCACCTGTCACCACCTGATTCCACTCCATCAAATGAAAGTCTAGAGTCCTGGTATTTCCAGGGACTCTGCTGGGAAAGTGGATGGATCTGAAGCCACCAGGGCTACGCTGACAGCAGAGGTCAAATGATGGACCTCTACCTAACCTGCCCTCACTCTTGCTGTCCTCCGGCATCTCAAATCATGGTTGCCTGAGGTTTCCTGACAGCATCTTAAATTGTGGTTGCCTGAGGTTTCCTGACACTCCACGGGTATCATGTTGCATGCGGCCCTATCTGGAAGCTCACTGACAATTCTGTCTCCAGTTCATGTGTGGAACAAGGCCCTACACTAGCTTGTGAGCACACACCCAGACCATGACACAGCCTGACCCAAATGCTGCCCGTGCTCTTGTCTACCGCCTCCCAGGGCTTGAATCTCACCTGGAACCAACCTGCTTTCTAGTCTTATTTTACAGCAGGCTGTTTCTTCAGCTTTGCCTGTATTATAACCATTTAAACTTGTGGGCATTTTCCAAGTATGTTGCAAGCTCTTCTGCTAGGAACAGCTCCCGGCGGCCTCTGTTGTCTCCTTTTGTTCAGCTTCCATTTGTTTTTCAAGACACAGCTTCCTTGGAGGTCACGTGTCACCTGTTGTGACTCTCTTCCTTTTCTGTGATCCCACTGAACTTCTTAACCTCACTGATTGTATTTCATTGTAATTATTTAGAGATCGGGTCCCTTCACCTGGCAGTTATAGAGTTTTATCAGCACTTAATAAAGGAATGTCAGGTGAGGAATGGGTGGCATACGTACACACCTGGGACTCTCTCCATTCTGCCAAGCATTTTCAGTCATTATTAAAAGGGAAATGCACTCAAATATTGTGATATGACGTGACTTCTTTTCCTTACTTAGCCACCTTAACTGAGGCCTAGCTTTGGAAGCAAGAAAGTAGCCACTGATATTATGCCTTTGAAAGAATGAAGCAGGTTCAGAGCCTTGAAAAGCTCCATCCTAATCACAGCCTTTCAATGAAATAATGCCACTCGGAGAAAAAAATATTGCATGGTAGGCCTGTGAGTTCTTAGCTTTCCAAGTGCATGACCCATCACTTTTAATTGGAATTTTTAGCTCTTGAACATTTCCACTATTTCTAAATTTTTTTAGTGCAACGAGTCGTATGCAATTATACATTTTTAATGAACTGTCTGGTTTGTTGGGGGAAAATAGCAAAACATTAAATTATCCTATTGCTCACATGGCAGTCTTTGCTCTAATACTTCACTTCCTAAGTCCAGTACCCACTTGCTGCCTTGTCAAAGACCCAGAGGTTACCACCTTGCCAGACACGTGTGCCACACGCACACCTAAGCCATAGCCCAGTGCTCCGGCTTCCTCTTGCCACTAAGAACACTCTTTTCCCAGAATGCCTCTTTACTCAGATGCTTCACACTCATTTCAAGGAACCCTTCTCTGACCTTCAAGACCAGCGGTGGCAAACCCATGGCACACGTGCAGTGCAAGCACCCGGAGTGCTCTCTATGGGAGCATCAGACACTCAGTTTTACCAGTAGCCTTGGCACTTTTCAATAAATAAGTGGGTTCTGGGTCACAATTTGGGTCCTGGGTCTCTAACCATGACAATCCTAGACCAAGGTTGGTCAATTTGAACCGCACTGGGTAACTTCTTCCTCTGAGAATTACTTGTTATCTACTTTGAAATTGTGAAAATGTGTCACAACTAGGGGAGCACAGGGAACATACATTTAATCAGAAGGAATAAAAATAAAATACCTTTTATAAACAGCACCTGACTCCTACCTTTGTAAACCTGTCAGCCGCATGCCAGGCCGATCCTTCCTCCTCCCCCGTATGTAACCAATAATCACAATGCTGTGCTCATCTGTGCCTTTGGTTCTCTGCTTATTTTGAAAAAATAAACACATGTATAAAATCATGGAGAAGAGCACAGAGAATCTCATCCATCTTTCTACCAGAATCCTCAGATGTTAATGTATTACTGCACTTAAAATTAGTGTTTGTAATTTTGAGACATACAGAGAGACACACTGAAAGAAATTTTTGAAACCTTTGAAAACAAATTATAAACCTAATGTTATGTTCTTTTGCCACAAATACTTCAGAGATGTTCTAAAAGCAATTTTCTTACATAATTTTGATGCAATAAGCAAAATTAAGAAATTAACTTTGACCCAGTGATATTATATAATCCACAGATTTTAAGGTTTTATTAATTATTCCCAATAATTTTCTTCCTAGTCTCATTAGCTTTCCTTGATCCAGATCTATTTTTACAGCCTCTCCTTGTCCTCCTTGATCTTGAAATTTTAACAATACAGACAGTCACTTTGTAGCATCAGCCTCAATTAGGTTTTAGGCTGAAGCACCTTCATGGTTAGGTTGAGCTGTGCTATTTTTATCACAGGCGTCACAAAGATAAAGTGATGTCCTTACTGTTTCCTGTGGGGAGGGTCATGTCAATCTGTCCCTTTATTGGTCACTTAGTTATGATACTGTCTGTATGTGTCTCCTCTTAAATTAATAGTAGCTTCCTCTTGGTAACAAGTGAGTAACTTGTGAGATCTCCCAAGCCCTCTGCTTCTCTTAATACTTTCTTATTAATTTCACCGTGCAGTGATGATGCTTACCTGAAGTACTTATTACTGTGGATGGACGTTTAAAACATTTTATTGTTTCTTATACACAGTGCTTCCAGAAAAGTCCTTTGCTAAATCTCCAGCTATGGGCATGTACACATGTATGCACGCATGCGCAAACACACACACACACACACACACACACACACACACACACACACACACACAGATTTCTCTAGGGTTCGCCCTTCTACAGCTTTAGAAACACTACCAGGTCGTTTTCCGAAAGAACTGTGCTTCTTTTCACCCTCATAATCAGTGTAAAATTTTTTCTTCTTCCATTTCCTTTGCAATAAACTTAGTTTCACGCTTTCAGATTTTTGCCAGTTTGGTGGGTATAAGATGGTATCATATCACTGTTTTTATTTGCATGCTCCTGTTAACAAACAAAATTGATCATTTTTGTAGGGGACTGGCCATTCTACTGTGTTTTGTATTTTGTTTTCATATTCAGACTTTAGCCTGAGGAGATTTCATTCATATGTAATGCTTGTAAAAAAAAAAAAAAAAAAAGAAGAACTTATTAGATTATAGATTGTTTTGTAGGACTAAATCTGTTAACTTTTTTTGAGTTGCACTTTGAAGTTCCCTTAGTATTTTCTGAGAAGCATGCTGGGAATTAGGCATATACCATTCCACCAATAAGTTTATGGACTTCATCACAGACTTTATAAAATCCTCATAATGAGATTCACACCAATAAGCACGAGCAGGCATCTATATTTAAGAATTTCACAAAAACATCAACTTTTGTCCAAAGTGGGGAATAATGGGGATATTTTGGCTACATGATATTCTGGCCCCAAGCATTTCTTGTGCATATGTGTATTTGTTTAAATAAAAAGCAAATTATGTAATACATTCTATATGAGTTATATAGAATATCCAGTGGGTTATAATGTCAATTCTTCCTTTTTTTTTTTTTTTTTTTGGTGGTGGTGGTGGCTGTGGTGGGGATTGAATACAGGGTCCTGTGCATGAAAATCAGAACTTTAGCCCTGAGTCACATCCTCAACCCCTTTCCTAATTGTTTGGTTGGTTGGTTGGTTGGGTTTTCTGTGGGTTTTTTGTTTTGTTTTTGTATTTAGCATTTTGCTTTGTTTTTGTGGTGCCAAGGATCAAACTCAGGACCTTGCATTTACCCAGCAGGCACTTGTGAGGCTGAGCTATCTTCCCCACTGTAGTGAGCTTTTCTATGAGAAGATTTTGTATTCTGTTTGACTTTGAGGTAAGTTTAGTAGATAAATTCTGCACTGGTGTGAGAGTGTGTTGTTGGGGGACTGAGCTCAACACAGAAGCCTCATGTTTCTATCACAGTCTTGTTGCGAGATGAGGGTGGTACGTCAGGGCTGTTTGTGGGGCCTCACTGTCTGAACTTTGGGTGGGAAAAGTCAAGCAAAAGGCACTGCAGAAGCAGGGCAGGCGGCTGGGCTGAGATCCCGCAGGGTGACCACCCCGCTCCTGGGGATGAAAGCACAGCCCTAGGCATTAAGTAGATCGCACTGACCACACCCCCTTCAATGGCAGAGCTACCACTGAAGCGACACAACGCAGGGCCATGGCCACTACATCGCAGAATACAGTGGGTGTGGGGGGCTGTACATCAAAGCATTAATGGTGTTAGAGCTTAGTGGTAAAAATGCATAAGTGGAATATGTGATGTAATGGTACTAATATAAAAGCTAAGTTTGTGTTCTTTGTGCTATAGCACTTGCCCTTCACGTACAGTTAACCACCCTAGGTTCGACTACCTGTCTCACTCCTCCTCTCCTCCCCTCTCCTCTCCTCCCCTCTCCTCTCCTCTCCTCTCCTCTCCTCCCCTCCCCTCCCCTCCCCTTCTCTCCCTTTTCTCTCTCTCTCTCTCTCTCTCTCTCTCTCTCTCTTTCTCCAAAAGTCCTTAATTGTAGCAAAATAGGTTGTAATTTGGGGAGATAGCTCCATGGCACAAGTGCCTGCTGGGCAAGTGCAAGTTTGAACCCTGGTCCCACCAAAAAAAAAAAAAAAAAAAAAAAGTAATTGGAGAATAGCTTAGGTCAGTGAACAGCAGGTTCTTTATGTCATTGAAAGTTCTAAAAGGTTCAACATCACTGATTTAGATTATTTATGAGTGGGCCGAATTTTGATGTCAACAGATTGACCTTTGTTACAGCGACATGGCCATGCGTCTCCCGGTGCAGCCAGAGATACTATAAAACATTGATTCTCAGATATGTAGGTCTTGCAGAATAAGTGGGGAAAATATAAAGCAAAATGTAGCAAAAATAGCAAAATGACAAAAGCTCAGTACTCTTGTCTATCCTCTGTTAGTGAAGTTAAGGAACCAAAGCTCACATTCAAACACCTAAAAACCCCGGTTTGTTCTAGGAGCTGTAGACAGGTGCTTATTGACAGGGCAGCCCCAGCCCTGGAGGAGGAAAGCTCTATGTAGACAAGTCCCTTCCTGGATTTGTTTTGCTACTATTTACTCTTACTTTTCTTTTTCAAAGTTGTTTCTTTTCTTTCCTTTTTTTTTTTTTTTTTTTTTCTTTTGCAGGGTCTCACTAGACAGCTCAGACTCGCAGTGATCCTCCTGATTTCTGCCTCCCTAGTGGGGGGATTATAGGTGTGCACCACCAAGCCTGGACTCCACTGCCAGCTCAGTGCACCAGTGGGAGGGGCCAGCATGGCATGGGGTTCTGGGAATCAAATCCTGGGCCCTGTGCTTATCCAAGCAAGCACTTAGCCTGATGAGATATACCACCAGCCCTTACTCTCACTTTCTTAATGATGCATTTTAATAGATGAAAACTGGGTTTGGGTAAACAGTGAGAGCAGTTGTATAGAGGAAAATAATCAAAAATGAGCATCTTGAGGCAGAGGGTGTCATCTCTCCCAGCTGGGGTGAAAGTACCGCGTGGCTGTAATGGAAATGAAAGACGGGAGAACTGATTCATTTTCCTGCTATGGAACCAACTGCCTGTCACTGCTGTGTTCTCTAATGGATGCAAGGTGCATTGTTTCTGTTTGCTCGCTTTGTAGTTGAACAGGCTATTTACTGATGGGCTCCTAAGACGTGAGTTTAACTTACTTGGAAGCATGGTTTAGGTAAGGGGCATAGCAGGTAAGGAATGCAATGTCCAGTAAGATTCAGGGCACCTGCCGGTGCTGGTGATTATGCTGGAGGCAGAGCTCTGCAGGCCGTCAGGTCTCCCTCTGCCTTTAACAAGCCCCCTTGGGTATTTCCCAGTTCTCTCCAAAGCGCAGATCCTGAAGCAAAATGCTGACTTTGACGTCTTTACAGTAGTTCTGAAAAGCAATGAATGTGAACAACAGTCTATGCTGCATGTGCTTTCCATCACATTTAAGGACTTGATTTTACACAAGTGTGTGTGTGTGTGTGTGTGTGAGACAGACAGACAGACAGACAGATAGACAATATTTCTGAGACTAAACCATTTCCACTTTCCTTACTAAGAGTAAATGTTCTAGGGTACATCAGAAATTAGTTTTTTTTTTTTTTTTTTAACGTGGTGATTTTTGAAATGATGGCAAATATTACTTCATTTATCTCCTGTTGAGAAGCTTGCATTATGCTTTCTGAAAATTGCGTCATCTTTCCATTGCCGTTAAGTTGACAAATTGTCCCTTAAAATCTTAAAATAGTACCCAAATGTCTCAGTTAAAAAGCCAAGTAAATGACAATCAGTTGTATTTTATAATCTTGAGATAAATTGCTGAAAATTATTGTTGAAATACATTTATGGGTATTGTAACGGCAAAAAAAAAAAAAAAAAATCTTAAAATAGCTACCACGACTCCAAAAGGAGAAATCCCCCAGAAGGCAACGAAACTCTCAGTGTAATGCTTGTTCTCCCAAATAATGGACGGATTTTTAAGGAACCAATCATGACAAAATATAGAGGGAAAATACTATTCAAATACTGTAGTTATCTAGGTTAAGTTGTTTGGAAGAAAATCTCCTTTGCTGCAGGCTTATCTCACTGTTTCTCCACAGCTTTACCAATGTGTTCGTCATATTTTATCCTGGTTTTCACTGTGGCTCATCCCTTCTGCTCCCAAGACTCCAATGGCAACCGATGAGCAATCACGTGTATCTCGTTCTCAACATGGTATCAAGGACATACAGTAAAAACTGCCACTACTCTCCTGTTAAAAATGTTATAGACTTCAATATCCGTTTTCAGAATGTCCACTTATGAGACATTCGTATGAGAGCTTTACAATGGGGAAGGAGAACCAGAAGCCAACAACTGGAAGTTTTCAAACTATTTAGTGCCGTGGAGCTGAGAGCTTGCCGACGTTGGCAAGCAGGCGCATCTGGGGTCTGTGTCTCTGACTCTGAGCTTGACTCATTGGGAATTCACTCTCGGCAGCAACATGTGGACAGCAAATATGCTTATAATTTATACCCATGGATGGAAGGATTTGGTTTCCTGGCTCAGCCTTGCCTATTCATTGTGTTGCTCGATAAAAAGCATGGGAACTTGCCTGCCTTATCAGATTCAGGCTGCTGATCCTTAGTTTTGGAACCATGAAAGGAAAGGACTAAACTTTGTAGAATCAGGACTAGTCATTGAAATGTTAGATTTTAAAAAAAAAAAAAAAAAGGTCTGTCTTCCCATTTACCCTCATACACAATCTTGAAAGGAAAACCAGAGATTAAAATTGATGTTTGCTACGGAGCTTGCAATGATGGGGGGATAAACAGTGTACTGCACAATGGCGCATTTGATGTCAAAGGAAGACAGGGCAAGTTACTGTGCCTGACAGAAAATAGGAACCATCGAGCAGCTAGGACCAAACAGAAGCCAGGAAGGGGCACATGCCAGGAATATCAAAAATGCGAATGAAAAAGAGAACCAGGCAAGACCATAGGACCCTGAAGTGGGATTGGCTTGAGCACTTGTATTGCAGCCAGGAAAAAAATTAAACCACACTCTTTTGAGCTTTGAAGTCACCATTCCCTATATTTATAGTTGTCTCCTTGTAGTCAACCATGAGTGTCTGTTTCAGATCTTGAGAACCCAGAGCCTGTATTAGTCGGAGGAGTGTGGCATTTCCCCCTATCTGTTCAGGAAGCAATCACATCATGTGATCCGAATGATGCCCTTGGTCATACAAAATCCCGTGCATAATAGCAGGGGTTCTGGAACTCTGAGGTGCTGCCCACAGAGCGCCCCATGACAACATGTTAAAGGACAGGTCTCCTCTGCATCGGAACCCCAGAGGCTGTTCCTTACTTAACTGTTAAGAGTGCTCCCAGCAACTCAGCAGAAAGCTTACAAAATGTACAGGCATTCAATAAGCTCGTTGCTTGATAGTAACAGCGTGGTACAGAAAAACATACAACATGGTAGAAGGGCCTAGAGTGTCCCCCACTTCCAGCTGCAGCTGTTGTCTTTCTATGAGACCCACTGCAAGAGAGAGAGAGAGAGAGAGAGAGAGAGAGAGAGAGGATCATGTCAAAATGGGGTACACACTGCTCACCCCAATCAACCTTGAAGAGCAACACATTCCACATGAACCCTGAGCCAGCATGCATTGATTCCAGTTAAGAAGCAGAGGCGAAGCATTTAGTGGCCTGGTTGATCTGACACACAGAGGACTGATAAATGCTTTGCTGAGAATGTACAGTACAAAATTGATGCCTGATGCATATAAAATATATATGGCTTGCATAATGCTTTTTAAAAATCTCATTTTTTATTTTACTGAAAATCCAGTCAAACAGAAATTGTGGCACAGGCAGGGGGCTTCCCACCATGAATCAATCCTTGTTATTCTAGCAGAGTCACTGAGATGGAGGGGCAGGGAATGGAGGCTGGCAACCAGAGGGCGGCCTCTGTTCTCCATTGGCAGGGGTAATGAAGAACAGATGCAAAGAGAAATAGAATTAGAGCCCAAACCAGGATTACTCGGATAACTCAGTCAACACAAGGTTTTGTGTGATTGAATTTTCTAGATGATTTCATCAATGATTAACCTAACTTCATTAGTGGGGATCTGAGAGGACAGCCAGCTTAAACGCGCTCCACGAGGCTGGCCTAGCATTTCCTTTCTGTGCTTTTCATTTGTTTTCCCTTAAAGGCAGGAATATCTCCCTAGCTGTCATTTTTGAAGAGACATGCTATCCACTATAAAAGCAGAAAAAAACTACTAGGAAACTCTACAGAAATAGAAAGAAAGTGGACAAGCTGGAGAAGCATTCATGCTGAATAATTCAGTTATTCTAGATGTTCTACCCAAATGGCTCAGCAGGTCAATTGTTCTTGCACTCCGCCCCCTCCCCCCCTTCCCTCCCTATCCCCCTATGGCCTCCCTCGCTCTCCTCCTCCCTCTCCACCTCCTTTCTTCTCCTCCTCCCCCTCCTCTAGAAGGGCACTCTTGCTTCTGTCTTTCACCCAGTATGTAATTCTTTGTATGGGTAGTAGGATCTGTTCCTGTATCTTCAAAGATAAAAATTGGGATGGTTCACTGCACAATATATTGATTTCTGACTTCCTGTAGTGAATGACCTTTGAAAATACATTTAGAAAGTCCTGGACTAGAGTGTATGACCCCTCCACTTTTGACATTTCCTGTAAATGAAATTATTGAACAATGGATTGGGTTAGAAAATCCTTTCAAATGATTTTTCTTGTTTTAACTTCACAGGCTCTTATGGGGTCAATCTTAGAAAATGTAAGCTTAAGGACTTAAGTAACAGTATTTGCTTTTTGGGTAAGAATGTACGTTTAGATGTTTATTCCCTATTTTTAATATGATATTTGCCTCCCAACTCATAGCAAAATAATACTTTTTTTCCTTCTAGTCATAAACTGTTAAGTAAATATAAATTAGAATGCATCATTAAAAATGTCTTTTAGTTTGAGAATAAGATTGAAGTTTTGTATACACTGTAAAAGTTCAAATAAAAAAGGAAATTTTCACATCTAGATAAACTTTATATTTTTCATTTTTACTTGCATAGTTGGAAGAGGAAAGATCATAAAGAGACATTTGAAGATCAAGTGACATGCTAGGGACAAACCAATTAACCAGACCTGTTAAAACCACTAGATGCTAAAGGAAGCAACTGTAATAAACTAGCATGTGAACAGAAGGAGGGCTTAAATATTTTGCAGAGAAACTGAGCCAGTTATCTCATCAAGCTTTGCAAAAACTTGTGGTTGGGGAAACTGAAGCTTAGAGAGTTGACCAAAATATCTACCTGAAAAAGCTTTATTTTAGCTTTGCTTTTAAACTGGTGAAATTTTGTTTTGGTAGTTGACATTTTGACATTTCCTGTGCCAGCCACAGGTAAAAGACAAATAAGTAAAATCTTTAAAAGAATATTAGAAAGAAATGCATTGCCAATCAGGATAAATATCTCTCAGTACCAGGAATGAATAGAAGCACAAAGTTATTACGATTTAAAACTGGCAGTAGCTGAATCACAGATCCAGCAGTAGAGCGGGGCTTTCTGGGAACTGGACTCCTGTGCTCCTGAGAGGTCCAGGAGGGTGCGACTCCAGGCTAATTCCTCAGAGCCTCTTTCCTAAACTAGAGCCTTTCAGCCTTGGCCAAGAGATTCCCCTGGCCTGGACCCAGATCTCTGCAGTGACCATGCGATGGGGTCCCCAGGCTGGGGGCAGTGGCATGGCGCATGGCCTACTTCAGCACTGCTCTGTGCCCCACAGGAAGTGAGAGCAGTCAGCTCAGAGTGACACATGCCGTGAGTTATCGTTCATATGTAGAAACTAGAAACACAGCTCAAAGCTACTAGGGAATAGGCTAGAAGTAGATAGGCTATAAGGGGGAGGGAGGAGATGGAACAGAGGGAATTTGGATAACAGAGACCAAAACAGCAGAAATAAGATCCAGTGTTCTGTGGCATGATGAGGTGAATGGATTTTACAGTCACTTATTCTATATGAAGAGCTAAAAGACAAGGGCTTGAAGACTCCAAGAATATAAAGAAAGGAAAAAGACACAGAAAGCTAATTACCCTGACTTGAACAGCATACACTGTACCGTGTACTGAAATATTCCACTGTAATCCCCTAACCATGCACAATTACTACATGTTAAGTAAAATGAAAAGAAAGAAAGAAAGAAAGAAAGAAAGAAAGAAAGAAAGAAAGAAAGAAAGAAAGAAAGAAAGAGGGGCTGGGGAGATAGCTCCATAGCACAAGTGCCTGCCTGGCAAGTGCAAGGTTGTGAGTTTGAATCCCAGTCCCGCAAAAAAATAAAAAAAAATTAAAAAATTAAAAAAAAAAAGAAAGAAAGAAAAGTAAAGGTGTCTTACACGAAAGTTCCATATGAAGAAAGTGAACTCCAGGAAAAGTGCCACACTAAATCAGCATTCAAAGATGGATTTGGTCCTGATTATGTGGGAATTATAATAATTTGGGAAAGGTTTCCTTAAAAGTACAACATGCTGCAATCATAGAAAATGATGATGTGATATAATAAATTCAATCGCATAAGCCGGCAAGTGGAATTATTTTAAGAATAATGAAATGTATTTTGGCTATCTTCCAGGTCCAGTGGGAAAAATGCTAGGGAAATGTTTCATGTTGTATGTATTTGATGTATTTAATTTTAAAAAACCATAACCATTACAAATTAATTCCAAAAGCCTCCCACAACCTAGTCCCTTCCCAGGTGTGTTCTCCCCACCCCAGGAGTTGGCAAGACTTTCCTGCAGCTTCAGATGGGACAGACAGATGCCTCAGGTTAATCGAGAGTTACCTTACAGCCACCTGAGTGGGTTTTGAGTTCCCCTCGTGGGAGTTTATTTTAGATATTCAAGAGGCCAGAGTAAAGTAACGGGTGCTGCAGATACTTTTTAATGACTCAATTTGAACATGCAGATACACATTGTACCTTGATAAAACTGAGAAATAAATTTAAGTTACACCCAGGCCCAGATAGAAGTATTTTATTCTGTTCTGTTCTGTTCTGTTCTGTTCTACTCTATTCTGCTCTGCTCTACTCTATCTTATTTGCTCCAGGGATCAAACTCAGGACTTCGCATTGGCCAGGCAGGTACTTATGCCACTAAACTATATCCCCAGCCTAATTTATTTTTAAAAATGGTACAAACTCCACACAGCTCAGTTCAGACAAGTTCAGACAAGCTAAGAAACTTAATATGTGAAAGAGAAAAAAAAAAAAAAAAAAAAAAAATATATATATATATATATATATATATATATATATGTACAAAAAAGTATTCTTCTTTTTTAAAGAATTTTTTTTTGTTTCAGAACTTTTGTTTGTTTGCTTATTTATTTTTATGGCCGGCTCAGCCTGCCCTGAGGGCAGGGCTGGCACAGCATGTGATGCCGGGGATCAAATCGCAGTCCCTGCAACTGCCTAAGCTTTTTCCTAAGCAGGCGCTTTAGACCACTGAGCCATCCTGCCGGGCCCTTATGTAAGTATATTTAAAGTAAGAGGAGAAATAAATACTGAGCCTTGAAGCCAACAGTGGAGAACAAGCTAACCTTGACACTGAAAGAGAGGCCACCCAGATGTGACAGTCCTGCCACTAATGCTGTCTCCGTGGGGAGCGGGAGAACAGCAAGTTCAAATCCCTCCTGGACAGCTTATTGAGACCTCTGTCTCAAAATAAAACTTAAAAAGGGTTGAGAATAAGGCTCAGGGTACAGATCTCCTGGGTTGGACATCTGGTGTCACTAAAAAAATGAAAAGAAAACAAAGAAGACACAAATAAAAGGCATGACTGATGTCTTTAAATATGATTTTAGAGACTAATCTAAAGGCATCGATTATTAATTACAGTAAATGAAGCTGCTTAACCTCTTCTATTATAAAACAGAGAATATACTTAGTAGCTCTGCTGATGCTATAAATCCTAGTATATCATTATATTTTTTATGTTAAAGAGAGAAAGAAAAAAATTAATAAACATGATACAGAATTTCTAAATAAGATGACAGGAAATTAATGGGGCTATTACGGTGCATATTGTTATTTTCAAAGTGTTGCTCAGATTGCAAGGCATAGACATGCAACACTGATCTCACAATATAAGAACTATATTTAAATTGTTTTCTACTCTTTTGGGAGGAAATTTCCATTTACCTAGAATTTTTTAGCAACTAATCCTTTTCTCAACACAGAAACAGGTAAAATATTATTTCAGAATTTTTCATTATCTCTAAAAGACATGTCATAAAACTCCTTAGCCTACCATGCCATGCTTTAACTACAAGATGTAAAGGACACCACCAAAAAGTGTCCCGAGGCAAACATAAATTTAAATCACCACATTTGATTTGGTGATTTTTTTTTTTTTAATTCAGCTGTGGGAGTTTCCTTTCCAGTGAGTTCCTAAGCTGTCTTTCTTCTGTAAGAACAACTGTTATTTTCAGAATTTTGGAACATTTTGAACTTTTTCAATTGTGGCTATTGTATAAGTGGTAGTTTACTGAAGTACAGAGAAAAGAGGAAGAAGAATGTGTAAGCCCCTCAAAGATTTTCAACTTCTGGAGGCTTAAATTGCCTTCTTTTCATCACTTATTTCCACTTCCTTCTTCTCTCTACCTCGTTTTTGTCTGTCTCTGTCTGTCTGTCTGTCTGTCTGTCTCTGTCTCACTCTGTCTCTATTTCTGTCTTTCTGTCTCTGTCTCTCTCTCTGTTTCTCTGTGTGTGTGTCTCTGTCTATCTCTTTGTCTGTCTTTCTCTTACACACACACACACACACACATGCACACACACACACACGCACACACACACACACACAACCCCAGCCTTCTGTGTTGGATTTTTCTACCTAAATTTTAAGTCAATTGAATGTCATCGCCAAGAGTTTCAGGAAGTCACTGTGAGCTGACCAGAGCTAAGGGGATCTGTAAGCACTTACCTCTGTCAGGACCTGGTATTGAGAACAGGAGGAGGGGATGTAAGCGCTGGTACCTGTCCTAAGTAGTGTTGAGATGCATACAGATTAAGTGGCCCCTAATGTAGCACAGGGAAACACTGAAGAGTGTGTCACCCAGGTACCGTAAGAACCCATTTCTGATTACTGTGTACTATCTCTCCATTTTACTTTGGCTGCAGCGACCTGACCTATACCATGTTCATTTAAGAATCGTGAACTTGCTGCTCATAATCTTAGCAGTTAAAAGAAATGCAGGATGGAGAGTTAGCTTGGTAGTTAGTCTAAGTACCTGCCTAGCAAGTGCAAGGACCTGGGTTCAGTCCCTGGTACCACATGCCCTGCCAGCCCTAGAATCCCATGTATGCTGTGCTGACTGCTGAAACCAGGCATGGTGTCACAAACCTGTCAACCCAGCACTAGGGAGGCTGAGACAGGAAGATCACTATGAGTTCAAGTTGTATAGCTAGACCCTGTACAAATAAATAAATAAATAGATAGATATTTTAAAAAGAAAAGAAATGCAGACTAGTAGATTGGATTCGGTCAACACTGTGGAGCCATTTCTGAGCCACCCTTCTTTAGGGTCCCCTAACCCTACCTTACAGAGCACATATGAGTGATGAGGGACTTTCATAGCCAGGAGTTGTGCAGGTACTTGCTGTATAATTCACAAATGATTATTTTTTGCAGAGTACTGAAAACTCCATACTATTTCCATAAATGGAATATGCTTTGCATTTAAGAAAGAAATGATCTAGGTCTCCTCCTTGGTGGGAATTAACTCAAATAATAGATCAGGATCAAGTCATGATTTACCTCTGCTATAACTAGTCTACAAAACCAATTCCTAAATGTTTTGATATGCGGCCATGGCACCTTATCAAACTTCAGTTTTCTTTCCACCAATGTCTGTGCTGATAACCATGATTTATTTATAGCATTTGTGAAGGTTGTGTTTTAGAGCAAGTACTGCAGCGCTCTGTGTCTATTATACAGTGTCCGTCACTGTGAACTTGTGCTATGAGAATAATCAAATGAGCACAGTCTTTCAAAAACTCTGAGTGTCCTGTCAGTTTCCAGGAGCTACACTCTAAAGCTAATCTGCATTGGCATTATAATTTTTAAAAGTTGAACATAAAGCTGAGAAAAGAGACGTCATTATACAAACAGATTAAATGATCAGTATGTGGTCTTTTGGTTTCTCGTTTTGAAAACAAAGTGAAGGCAGATGGAATTTAGTAGATTATTACTGAAGTAAAATAGATTTAGAAGCATATTTTGGGTGACTGGTGTATTATCCTGACTAATTGTCTTGCATTCTTACAAATACTTGGCAAATTTCCTTGTTTAATGAAGACACAATTCAGGATACCTTTAGTCTTGCATTCCTGTGAAGGGATACCTGGTTCATGTCCATGAAGGCCTGGGGAGAGGCAAAGGTTAAGTGACCCAGATGGAAACTCCTAAGCCACCAACTGTCAGCATGGCCCCTAGCAAGAGGCTGGGCCTGAAGGTTCTCTTAGCGTAAAGGGAGTCTTTTCACTTTGCCCCGGGGTTTCACACGGGGAGTGAATGAGGCCTCCTTCTGAGAGATCTGATTCTGTGTGCAGCCGTTGCTACTGGCAGCAGTGCTACTTGCGACTCTACTCCCCACTTCCTGCATGTGGAAGGCAGTTCGTTTTCCTTCTCTCAGATAGTGGATGAGCTGGCTCTCATCCGGCACAGAGCTGCATTTAGCACATTCAGCTTGTTCCACTAAGCAGATGTATGAGTAAGCACCTCATCTCTGTGTCTGTCTGGCTGTCTGGCTGTCTGTGTGTCTGTCTGTGTGTGTTTCTCTCTGTGTGTCTGTCTCTCTCTGTCTTTGTCTCTCTGTCTCTGTCTCTCTGTGTCTCTCTGTGTCTCTGTGTCTCTCTGTCTCTCTCTGTGTCTCTCTCTGTCTCTCTCTCTCTCTCTCTATCTATCTCTGTCTCTCTCTGTGTGTAGTGCTGGGATCAAATCCAGGGACTCACACGTGCTGGCAAATGCTCTGATGCTTAGCTTCACCTCTGTCCTACCTATGGATGCTTCTGCTCATTCCATAGATAAGAGCACTGAGATCTTTCCTTCTTTCTTTCTTTCTTTCTTTCTTTCTTTCTTTCTTTCTTTCTTTCTTCTTTCTTTTTTAATGTATTTAGCGCAGGGTCTACAGAGTCTCGCTGCACAGATCAGACTCATAGTGCTCCTCCTGTTTTCAGCCACCCAAGCACTCGGATTACAGGCATGCACCACCACAGCCACTCACTGGGTGGGGCTGGCACAGCAGGCCAGGATTCGAGCCCCGGTGTCTGTGTCTGCCTAAGCAGATACTGTAACTCGTTGAGCTATCTTGCCGGCCTGAGAGCTTTCTTTCAGAACTTCTTAGTTGCCTTTCACAAGCGTCATGTGTTTTGCTCACGCCCTCCCTACCAACTGTCAAATGTTGCTGTCATCCCGAGTCTTCCCTTCATTCTGCTGATCCCAGCTCTGGGCTCTTCTGAGTTTCTTTGCTAAAGCTCAAGTTGTTTCTCTATGCAAAACCACAGCTATATGAATGTATTTCCAATGGCTTTCAATGTCACTGCCCAATATTCTTTAATAGCCAAGTTAGTTTGATATTTGTTTGTTCTGTATGCTAACTTGGTTTTCCAACCTCTTTTCTCTCTGTCTTACAAAAGGGACTCATTTTAAGGAGTGCGACCACCTCTAGCAGTTTTCCTCTCCAGAGCAAGGAAATAAAATATGACCTTTGTCTTTTCTACTTATGCATAACACTATATAGATTTTTTGGCAACTACTATATTACCTTTTGTTTTCTGTTTATAATAATCCTTATTAGTGTAAAATTTTTGAAGCAATCTTTCAGCAAAATTCATTTCCTGGAAAAGACTGGCTACCTGCGTAAGCAGTGCTAGACACAACATCCACTTTCCCCACCTAAGTGTTTGCTTTTTCAGAAAACCCATGCCCTGTTGTGAGCCGCAGGGCGCCTTATTGACCTTGTGCCGAAGCCTTCAAATATTTCACTGTGTTTTCCCTTCAAAGTGGTGGCTTTCCAGTCCTCTTCCTCTAGTTTAGCTTGATCTACAGGAGTGAGGATGGCAAGGTCATGGTGTCTCACTGTGCTGCGTGGTTTATTAGCCGGCCCACTTAACACAGGCTAAGTGCTCCTTTGAGGGAAGAGTGCTCCCAGGTCTCCTCCTATATAAGTTCTCTTTCAGACCCATTAGTCTGTGTCTCTTTTAAAACACTTCTTTTCTGTGTATTTGTTTCTTAAATTTTAATCCATCTAGTTCCTCTTTGAAAAATGTTAACACCCACAGATGTATGTACTGTATGACTTCAGTCAAAAGGTAAAGTGCTGGAATAGATTCTGTGCTGTCCCAGGGCCTTTCTCTAATTCTGTCTTTCAAAAGAAGCTGGTGTCAGGATCATGGATGATGAATAATACCTTTGCCTCGGTGTTTGTTTTGTATCTCATCTCTTGCCAGATGATAGAAGATTCTGTCTCATGGCCTGGTAGACCGATTGTGTAGATCTCAAAAGTTTTTGTAGTTTCTGAATCCAGAAGTCATCTTTCTACATGGAGAATGGGTTTGATTTGGGGCAAAATGAGGGTTGAGGGGAGGGAGAGAGAGAGAGAGAGAGAGAGAGAGAGAGAAGAAGAAGAAGAAGAAGAAGAAGAAGAAGAAGAAGAAGAAGAAGAAGAAGAAGAAGAAGAAGAAGAAGAAGAAGAAGAAGAAGGGAGAGGAGAAGAGAAGAGAAGAGAAGAGAAGAGAAGAGAAGAGAAGAGAAGAGAAGAGAAGAGAAGAGAAGAGAAGAGAAGAGAAGAGAAGAGAAGAGAAGAGACAGACAGAAAGAGAGGGGGAGAGGGAGGGAAAGAGAAGGGGGGAGAGAGAGACTTAAATCTTAAATGTTCTTAATGTTCTTTGGTGGCATTGCTCCCAGCTTCCTCCTCTCTTGTCGTGTGAGAATGTCTGTTCTGGCTGCAGAAGAATGAGACCCGGAAAGAAGGATTGAGTCTTTTTAGCTGCTGTAGCCCAGATCCTAGAAATCCTGAGCAGCATAGCTGAGCTGCGGGTGCCTGCAGGTATTTTAGGGAACTCATGGGCAGTGCCAGACCTGGCCAGCCAGCCCCTAAGCTCCTTAGCAATGAAAGATGGTGGCTTTCTTCCCCAGCCACTCAGTCTGTGAGATGGTTTTCTGTGCAGCAAAAGTTAACTGATTGCGCCTGTTGCAGGAACCCAGCATCTCAGCTAAGCAGGACATTGGAATGCCTGGCTCAGGGTGTCAACAGCCTCAGAACCAAGGCACCCTGAGGGAACAAACCATATCAATGCAGTATGACCAAAACATAGCACTACATCAAAAGGAAAATTTGAATCAGTTGCTTTTGGAGATCTTTAGCCTTCAACACACACGCATATATATGCGCACGCGCGAGGACAGACACACACACACACACACACACACACACACACACACACACACACGCCAACAGCGACGGCCTGGTTTTTGCCCTTGTTTCTTTTATCCCTGTTTCTTCCCTGGAGAAATAAGATTTTTAGGGTTCCACAGGGGAAGAGAAAACTGCCTCTGCATGAAGGATAGTTACAGAAGTAGTCGCTTAAGCAAGTGAGTGGGTAGAATGTATATTTTATACTCTGTTTTTGGTATCTTAAAGAGGTAAATTCCGTTATTTGTAATAATTTGACTCAATGATTGCTGTTCTATTTTTGTACATAGAGCAGTATATATAAACTGAAAATCTTCTACATTTCTTAGTCAAAACTTCCAATGGGGGGTGAAATTTTAACCCTTAAGCTTAGTGGTCCTAGCCCTTTTCTAAATTGACCTAGCTTTTCAAGCATTTCTCCCTAGAGGGCGCCACCTCCTCATCTTGTGCAGTTCTTTCAGTGGTTGACTGGGGCCCAGGATATCATGTGAGACTGAAATCATGTAGATTATGAGATTGGGTTACTGTCGTAACTCTATGAGCAGTAGAATCTTCATTTTAACATGATAAGTACGTAGAAATATTTTATGTAAGTTTTATACCAAATGCAAATATTTTATGAAAGTTTGTGAGAGGACACAGTAGTGTTTAACATGTTCAGGGTTAGCTGTTGAAATGAGTTCTAAATTCAGCTCTAAGTCAATACATCTTGGTCTTTAGGGCATTCTGGGCAGACAATAGAGTCATGGTTGAAATCCTAGCGCCCATACATTGGTCTCTCTGGTTGGCTATTTGCATTTGCACTAATTTCCTGGTTTATAAACAAGATCTAACCCTAAACATGAGGAAGAATCTTTACCCAAGAACTCCTTGTTGAATGAGTGACATGTGAATGATTTCATTTTTTTCTACAGCTTTCACTGCTAGAATATTCTTTATCATACAGAGTTAGAACTGACATTGACACGCTTCCACAAATGGCTTTGCCTCTGCTTCGTTGGGTTATATGAGTGCATTGTGTTTCCCATGCATAGAAAGTCTCTTTAACTTTGCTACCCCACTAAAAGAATGCAAGATGATAGTAGAGTTTCTCAAAGAATAGGACGCAGATCACTGCAGCAATAAGAAGGCTTTGCTCTCTTCACATGTCCTTTTGAAGTTCTTGAAAACAGTTATTGGAGGGCTGGGGAGATAGCGCAGTAGAATAGTGCTTGCCTGGCAAGTGCAAGGGTCTGAGTTCATTCCCCAGTTCCAAGAAAGAGAGAGAGAGAGAGAGAGAGAGAGAGAGAGAGAGAGAGAGAGAGAGAGAGAGAGAGAGAAAAGAGTTAAACAGTTGTTGGGCCCTCATAGGCTTGCTATTTTTCAATATTAATAATTATTCTGTATATTTTTCAATGTCTATTAATTCCCTGTTTGTCTGTATTCCTTCTACTCTGCTCCCAAGAGCTGAACACAATACTCAGTGTTTCGTCAATGACAACAAACCCAAATCACCATCTCATTTGTTCAAAACAGGTTTCTGCACATACAATTTAACATCATACTCTCTACTGCATGCCTGAGTCTTTTTCACTAATGCACCATTAAGCCATGTCTTTCTTTTATCTTCTTTGAAGACCTCATTTAAGTACACCTTTTAAACATCCATTGCAGATGAGACGATTATGGGTTCTGGTTATATTACCCTACTAACTACTTCCAGCCTCATGTCACCTACAACTACATTGACCCAGTGGCATGGTCACATCATTTATTCATGCATGTGTTTCTTTTTTTTTTTTTTTTTTTTTCTTTCGGTACCAGGGATCAAACTCAGGACCTTGTGCTTGTAAGGCAAGTGCTTATATGGTTGAGCTATCTCCCCAGCCCCTACATATGTTTAGCTTAAAAGATCCAAAAAACACCGTGATGCACACTGCTAGAAATCACCCTTCAGGGTTCTCTATAAGAACAGCTCAAGGCCTTATGTGCTGACTTTAGGCAATTTAATCTTTCTCAAACGGAGGAAAAAAGAGAGCAGAATGGTTATGACTGGATTTTATCTCAGTAACTAGCATCTGCTAACCTTCGTTTCATAACCCCAAAAGGAGATAATCCATCCACTAATGTTCACTCCGGAAATTTGCTGGAGAGATACACAGGGCACCATATCATACTGCAGGCTACACTCTCATTCAATTTAGGATGTCTGCGGAGCATTTCCTCGACCTCCAGTCTCTACCTCCACACTTCTTCAGAGCCCGTCCTGTAATCACACCTCTAATCAGGTGAGTTCTTTCACTACACAATGAAATTTTCCGAGCTTGGCATTCTTGCCTTTAGGGTTGATAGTACTCGTGAAAGTTGGGGACCTTACTACCCTTTCCAGGGCTCATATTACCCTTTGCCAGTACGGGTTACTAATGGTGAGAAACGTTCGTTTATTCTATGTCTAAAACAGAATGACTCCTTTGGATCCTATAGATGTAGGGACTTTTTGTACTGGCTAATCTACTGCTACTCTTCAAGGTAATAAAAAACTATATCACATAACAAACACTTTTTTTTTCTAAAGAGAATGTGAGATCCTCTTTCTCAGTTCACTTCCAGGTTGATGGCAATACACTTAATGACTTCTTTTCAAAATTAATTTCATGAAGGCTTTGATTGATTTCAGACTCTACGTGTTTAGCTTCACATTCATTCTCCATTGCGTTATTACCCAGCATGAGTAAAGATGATTATACCTGTGAGTAGAGCTCTAAAGCAAAGCGTCTGAGGACCAAGAATAGAACCACCTTACATCTGGGCTGGCAAGCCTGGCCACACATGAACTGGGCTGCTGATGGACAAATTCTAAGGGCTCTCTTAATGTGAAAACAATTGATTCTGGAAGCAGAAAATGCTGGAGGAGGCTGCTCTGACACTCTGCAAGGCGCATGATCCACATTCTTCCTGCTTAGGAGCAGCAGGTGTTCTCGAGAGTGTTAGGCCAGGTAGAGTTTATGCAAGCTTGCTTAATGCACAAGTTCTGAAGTAAGAAGGACAACAGCTTGAGCCCAATTCCTCCATGGATTAATACTAGCTGTGTAGTTCTTGGACGTTGTTAAACACCTCTGATCTCCAGATTCCTCCACTTTAAAAGAAAGATGCCTTCCTTCGATAGGGTTACTATACCACGTGACCTCACCTAGGTGGCTGACCATTGAAATATATTCTTTTTTTTTTTAATGTAGTTGGTACAGGGTCTCACTGTACAGCTCGGAATCGTAGTGATCCTCCTGTTTTCAGCCTCCCCAGCACTGAGATTACAAGGGTGTGCCACCACGCTGGACCTCAGTGCCTGGTCAGATCAGTATGCCTGAGTTTGGGGCTGGCACAGCGAGTGGTACCAGGGATCAAACGCAGCCCCTGTGCTTGCCTAAACAAGTGCTTAGTCTGCTGAGCTATCTTGCTGGCCCTTGAAATTTATTCTTGCATGTCACAAATCTGAAATAGAGTCAGAATGTTTACAGCTTTCTTGAAGGTTCTATAGGCAGTGCCTGGTGGCTCCACACACACTTGGATGGTGCCTGCATGGATACAGTCTCTATCTCCATCTTTACGAGGCTTCTTGAGCTTGTCTTCCTCCTCTTGCTGTGTCCTCTCTCTTCTTTAGCACTGGATTCGGGGCCATCCTAGATAACCCAGGATGATGTCATCTTGAAGCCTTTAACCCATTACCAAAGACTCCTTTTCCTCAATGAAAGTAACATCCATGTACTCCAGAGATTAATAGAGAATCATATGGGAGGAGCTCATGCCATTGTAAGGGGTATCCATATGTTGATGCCACAAATTAAAAGAGAAAAAGCTACTTACATGAGGCAGCCTCAAGAAGCATTAGTCATCATAATTTTTCTGATCATCAAGTATCTCCTTAATTTGTTCTTATGCCGTATACATCTGGGAGATCTACTTGCATGTGCCAGTTAGCACTGTGAAAATTGGACCTGCTAAGCATCTGTGAAACTCCAGTATCTCTGCATATCTCTTTGTAGAGAACAGATGGCTTCTCTCATAGTGGTTTAGGAATCATCAGCTTTATTTTATCAGTGTCAATGTATATTATAAGTGCTTTAAAAAGATAATATTCTTGGATTTTTAGCAAACAGATATCTGGGGGCCAGAAACACTAATGAAATACCAGGTTTGTAAAATTTAAAATGAACACTATGCTTTTGTGCAAAACTAAAATAAGTAATATGTATTGGTACACTAGGGACTGGCGTAGGGAGTCAGTAAGCTCGGAAGAGAATTAGTTCAGGCCTGCAAATCAATTCTTTGACGCTCAGGGAGTCAGCCACCCTGCTGGGGACAGTCTGTTCCTAAGCCCCAGCTCCTGGGAAGGGTGGTAGGACAAAGGTCCCTTCCCACCATCGTCACTGAGTTGAAACTGTTCTTACCAATCGTTACTCTGAACAGTAACTCAAAAATGCAACTTTCCTGAATTCCTCATTCTCAGAAGGGGATAAAATGTGTCAGTCTCATGACTTTCCCTGGCTATTTTTCAGTCCTCACCACGTAGCCTAGGGCAGGCTACACTGCTGCAGTCATGCAAGTTCTGCAATGGATAACAAGCTTCCAGCAACACTGCTGATCTTCATCG
Organism: Myocastor coypus; assembly: GCA_004027025.1. Taxonomy (NCBI): domain Eukaryota; kingdom Metazoa; phylum Chordata; class Mammalia; order Rodentia; family Myocastoridae; genus Myocastor; species Myocastor coypus. The sequence continues at coordinate 106,377 of PVJA010002373.1, forward strand.
GGAACTGTGAGCAAACAGCAGCCATTCCTGGATTTCTTTGCTTCTCTATGTATCTTGACCATATGAATGACCCCACGGCTTATGTGACACACTGTGACAAGTAGCCCCTAAAACACTTTCCAAGTGGCAATGTTCTTTTCATTAAAGAGAGCTGCACAGTTGACCAAGTTCTAGCCACTAAGGCCAAAATATTAAAGAACCTTAAGAGACAGTTTCCTTCTAGATAAGCTCACTGAGAAAGCTTTGTGTTGCTGTGGTAGTTCTTGGTCTATGCCTCCTTTTAAATCAGCATCCCAGTTGGAACAGAAACCTGGAAATACACGAGCATGATTAAATGACACTGAGGGTGGCAGCTTGTTCATACTAGAAGATGTGATCAGTAATTGGGGCGTTGACTTGAATGCGCTGAGAAACACCTAGCAGGTTGCTGGAGCACAGTTCTGGGTGTTTCTTTTTTTTTTTTTTTTTTAATGGCCAGCTCAGCCTGCCCTGGGGGCAGGGCCGGCACAGCATGTAGTGCCGGGTATCGAACTTCGGTCCCTAAGCTTTCCTAAGCAGGCACCTTAGACCACTGAGCCATCCTGCCAGCCCCTGGGTGTTTCTAAATGATTGACTGGAAAGCCACAAATGGAGGAAGGTGGACCCATCCAATCAATAGGCAGAGAACCTCAACCGAATGAAAAGGGAAAGAGAAGGAGGTCTTCCCTTTGGTTTCTTTGAGGGAAAAGCTCCAGTTCTTACCAACGCCTTTGCGTGTTCATCTCTGGTGCTTTCAGGCTTCCAGAGCACATTTGTTGGCCTTCCAAAGCAGATCCTTTGGCTTCCCAATAGGGACTCGCACCTGACTCCCCAGTGAGTTCCAGGGGTTTGACCTTTGACTTTTGACCCTTGATTGGCTCCTCCTCCCCAGCCTACAGACCTAGCCCTTTTGCGCTCTAGCCTTTTCCACAGCTGACTCTCCAGGTAGCTATTGTGAGCCTACATTGTAAATCTTTATATACCATACATAATAGGGATTTTATACATATGAACTCTGGGTCTCTCTTGAACCCCAATACACAAGGTATTATGACAAAAAAAATCAATGTTTGCTGTTGAAGCCTCTTCTCACAATAAACACCAGGGGGCAGCGCCTCTATGGAAAAACCACTGCAAATGGCATCTACTATCTCCAAGCCAGACGCCTCCCTGAGCCAAAGAGCCTTTCGTGCTTTTCTCCCTAGGGCCATGTGTCCAACCTTTGCAACCTGCTTCTATTTTTTTATCCTTCAAGAAACCATCACTGAGGCCAGGCATGGTGGCACACACCTGTAATCCCAGCACTCGGGAGGCTGAGGCAGGAGGATTGATGCAAGTTCCAGACTAGCCTGGGCTACAAAAGTGAGCTCAAGGCCAGCCTGAACTGCATAGCAAGACCCTGTCTCAAAAAGACCAAACAAACAAACAAACAAACAAATAAATAAGCCGGGCGTGGTGGCACACACCTGTAATCCCAGCACTCGGGAGGCTGAGGCAGGAGGATCGGTGCGAGTTTCAGACCAGCCTGGACTACAAAAGTGAACTCAAGGCCAGCCTCAACTGCATAGTGAGACCCTGTCTCAAAAA